>JBBPBX010035037.1:17819-32277 GCA_038048925.1 Garcialebias charrua
ATGTATTTATGTATGTATGTATGTATGTATGTATGTATGTATGTATGTATGTATGTATGTATGTATGAACATTTTTATTTTGATCTTTCATATGTTTTTTTTTTTTACCAGAACACTGTTACTGCCTTCTTTATTACTCTGCTTACATCAGTAAGATTACATTATGATGGGTTAACTCAACCACTACACAGTTTTTTAAATTGTTTGCTTTGTCTAATGTAAAACTTTAGAATGACACTGGGAAAACTGTCACTGAAGTGCAGTGTTATATAACTTCAGGATTGTATTTGCAGCAGAACTAGCTGATCCATGCAGTGAGACAGTGTAATCTGCACCAAAACGTTTGCCATGCTGCCATTTCTTCTCACTTTATTTCATTAACTTTAATGGTGATTATACATTTGATTTGTGTTGAGTTTAAAACATAAAGTCTCATTCTGAGTAAAGGCCTCTAAAGACGTGCGTTCATCTGTAAATGTAGTTATTTTCTGATGCAAAGCAATAATTTTGAAACTCACCATACATGCCCAACCCTTAAATACCTGGAATTACTGAATACTGCCTGAAATCCTGCTGACTTAATGAGCTACATGATGATGAGGTCCACTTTCAAAAGGATTAGGGTTTACAAACAAAAAGTACAGTGTGATTACTTGATACCTTTTGGCAAAACAAGCTGATGTAATATATGCATTTTGCCAAAACCTGCAACTCACTGCACAGCTTGTATATTAGTTTCTTTCACATTTCACTAATAAGCATGACACAAGGCAAAAAACCGTTTGCATGACCTGGCAACAAGTTGTACTTTTCTGGAAACCTTCGAGCCACAATGTCTTCCAGCTACCATTTATAAAGTAGGATATTTATGACAAGCCATAGCTTTAATACAGCTGTTATTTCTGTGGGTAGCGACAATGGTGAACTTAGTGCAAATGAGTTTAACGGTACAAAGTTTTCTTTCTTACTTTGAGATGTAAAAACCAGGACCAAAAATTCACAAACTTTTTCACTTAGAGCAGGCGGCTGAGACGCTTTAGTGGAAATTCTTCTTTTACAGTTCTTCAGATTTTAGATGCGTTCATTAAAGTTATAACAGAGCAGTAAAACAGTACTGGAAATGAAAAACGTGAAGCGTTTAAGGCTTTGAATAAACAGTCTCTCTCTAAACATCTAGTTGCACATTCTGGTATTTTTTGGTCATTTTAGGTATCTATGGGGGGAAAAAAACAATGCAATATTTTAATAAATCTGATACTTTTTTTTTGCATAATGTACCATCATTTAGCTTCAGTTTTATCTTCACTTCAGGAATTGATCAGCAGTATTTGTTTGTATCTTAATGTTAGTTCCAATAGCTTGTGCAGTAACTCATTATTTATTGTTCTGTTCAACTGTCTTACAGGTTGTTCATTTATACAAAACAATGAGCTCCATAAAGCAACGTATCCGAGACTACCTGGGAGAGAGAAGGAGGCGAAAGACTAGGCTAGTGACTAAAGATGGTCACTGCAACATTGAGTATGGAAACATCAAGTACAGCACTCAATTTGCCTTCTTGGCTGACTTCTGGACCACCTTTGTGGAGTTCAGGTGGCGTTTTGTCCTCATCTTTTTCACTGCATCATTCACCATGAGCTGGTTCATCTTTGGACTGCTGTGGTACTGGATCGCCAGGAATAATGGGGACTTGACGTGGCAAGACCCCTCTGAAGATCACTCTCCGTGTGTCAGCGATGTTGTGGGACTCACCACAGCCTTCCTCTACTCAATTGAAACCCAGACAACGATTGGGTATGGCGGACGAGCAATCACGCCTTTATGCCCGGGTGCAGTGGCCGTTCTCATTATCCAGTCCCTTCTCGGAGCAATTATCAACTGCTTCATGTGTGGAGTCATCCTGGCCAAGATCTCTTTACCCAAAAACAGGGCTAAAACCATCACATTCAGTGAGATGGCTGTCATCTGTCCAAGAAATAATTCACTTTGTCTGTCAGTCAGAGTGGCCAACCTGCGCAAGACCCTGATGATTGGGAGCCAGATCTACGGCAAACTGTTGAGGACAACAACAACACCAGATGGGGAGACAATCATCATGGACCAGGTGAACATTGACTTCATGGTAGATGCTGGGAAGGACAACCTGTTCTTTGTGTGTCCGCTCACATTATACCACGTCATCGACAAGAGCAGCCCCTTCTTCGAGGTAGCAGTGGACACTTTACACAACCAAGACTTTGAGCTGGTGATATTCCTCGATGGCACAGCAGAGTCCACAAGTGCTTCCTGCCAAGTGCGGACCTCTTTCATTCCTCAGGAGATTATGTGGGGCTTCAATTTTTTGCCCATCATCTCCAGAAGCAAAGAGGGCAAGTATAGAGTAGATTTCTCCAACTTCTCCAAAGTAGTGCCTGTGGCCACTGCGCACTGTGCATACTGTTACCACAATATCAAAGGTAACCATCTGCTTTCCAGGGAAGGACATGACAACCTGGGCTTTGAGGTGATTGAAATTAATGACCCTCTCGATGTTACCAAGATGTGAAACTCCATGCAAAACAGTTCCCAATAAACTGACTATTGGTGGTTTGGGATGCTCATGAATGAACTTCTTGAGGGTAGACTGTTGGAGGAAGTCAATCACACATCCTGGTGCTTAGCAGTTAACTGAGTTGAGGAAACCAACTCATGTGTTACTTGTTTTATATCTTACTGACTTAAGAAAGACTTGTGTGGAGTAAAGGCACTTCCATGTACTGTGTGTAAAACTGATTTTATCCTTTTCTGCTGACCAGAAACATGTTTTCAGATAGAAGACATTGTCACGTTGGATGGTGAAACTTCAGTGCAAGAACACAAAGCTTTCTCTCAAGGGAAATATAGATATAAATGAAGATAGGTGTGTCTAACATACTTCTGATCTTAGAGGATCATAAAGCAAACAAAGAAAGTACTGTAATTGTGTAACCACACAACTGAGCTAATACTTGAAGAATCAGAGGGTGGTCCTGCTCATGTCCTTGTCGATGTAGCAGGTCAATAAATCATGAAGAATGATGCTTTGGCACTAAGACATGTGACTGGAGTCTGGGCCAGTCTTTTAAAACTGTGACATGTGTATGAATGAAGAATGAAGACATTATGAGAGAGTAGCTCTCACAAGAAATACTTAATTTTCCTACATACTGTACAGAACTGACTTAAAAAAAACATATTGTAAAGTATTTTTGTAACTGTTTTTCTCAGGAGTAAATAAATAATTAAAGACTATTTTTACATTCTATAAGTGTGTTTGTGTCATTGTTATTACCTGCATTCATAAAATATGGGCAATCTAGTTGCTTGTGTCCGTATGAGAGTGTGTAGTTTTTTGTCAGGGTGTCTAGCTGTCAGCAACATATCTCATGAACAACTGGACAGATTGTTGTGAAACTTTCACAAAGTGCTCAATGTACATTTACAACTGATTAGACTTGGCAAACACAAGCATGACTTTAAGTCAGTCAGAGAGTTTTACAAATGCTGGAAAGGATCTATCACCTTGGATATTTTAGCTTTTTGTTGATATTATAAATCAGTCATGGTCAATAAAATTAAGACTTTTTGACATAATACTACTACTACTACTACTACTACTACTAATAATAATAATAATAATAATAATAATAATAATAATGATAATAATAACAATATGCTGGTGAAGATTCTCAGTCGTCCAGGACATGATGAAATCAAAAAAGGCGTTCAATACAGGATCAACTGGACTTTATTTGTTGCAGAAAACGTTTCGACTTCTGTCCAGAAGTCTTTTTCAATTCTGAATGGAAGCTGTGAGAACGAGAAGTTTTATACAGGCTTACAAGTCACGCACCAACATATGAAATTGGAAACTGAAATAACACCACAAATTAACTAACATGCCCATTCTATTTAAATTGACAAAACGACACATCCCAGCTTAACAAAGGGGGGTTTGTAACACATACATGTAAATTGAAAGATCACACCTTAAACAGTAGGAGGTTCCCTTGAGGTCTCTGTTAGAAGACACAAAACTGTATGTAAATTGACAAACAACACCTCCCAAACAACAACAGAGGCTACTCAGAGAACTTTGTTAGTAGTAGCCTCTGTTGTTGTTTGGGAGGTGTTGTTTGTCAATTTACATACAGTTTTGTGTCTTCTAACAGAGACCTCAAGGGAACCTCCTACTGTTTAAGGTGTGATCTTTCAATTTACATGTATGTGTTACAAACCCCCCTTTGTTAAGCTGGGATGTGTCGTTTTGTCAATTTAAATAGAATGGGCATGTTAGTTAATTTGTGGTGTTATTTCAGTTTCCAATTTCATATGTTGGTGCGTGACTTGTAAGCCTGTATAAAACTTCTCGTTCTCACAGCTTCCATTCAGAATTGAAAAAGACTTCTGGACAGAAGTCGAAACGTTTTCTGCAACAAATAAAGTCCAGTTGATCCTGTATTGAACGCCTTTTTTGAATAATAACAATAATTAGTAAGTAAGTACAGTAAGTACAACGTATAAGTATAAAAGTACAACGCACGTGGAACACAAAAACTCAAGTTATGCCAATTGTGATTGGAGCATTAGGAACAACGAAGAAAGGACTTCAAGAACAACTAGACCACCATGCAGAGTTAATGCCAAATAAATGCAAAAGACTGTGCTGTTAGGGACCGCTCGCATACTTCGACGATTACTCGGCTGAATACCAGGCGAGTGCAGAGATTAAACCTGAGGGACCTGGTTGGCCCCTGGTAAATGAACCAGCAATACATGAATAAATGCGGAGAAAATAATAATAATAATGATGATCATGACAACAACAATATAGTAATAATAATAATATAACAATAACGACGACGACAACAACTACAACAATGCTCTGATGCATGCTCAATAATTCAGGTAGAAAATTTTAAAAAAGCTAAGTCTGGTCCTCTGGACATTCAAAAAATAAAACAAAACAAGGCTAAAAAAAAAATGTATGAATGAACACGACTTTTATCTTTGTGAAGATTTTCCTGTCTTGACTCCGGTAAATTAGTCAAGCCATACATGCATGCCCTGCTGCGTTTTACAGGTGACAAATTTCAGATCAGGTGTTCCACTACAAACATGTTCCGAGGGAGGCGGGAGGCATTGAGTCCGAGTGGTCCATGTTCTGCACCTCTATTGTCGAGGCAGCTTATCAGAGCTTTGGCCGCAAGGTTGTTGGTGCCTGTCGTGGTGGCAACCCTCGAACCCGGTGGTGGACACCGGTGGTGAGGGATGCTGTCAGGCTGAAGAAGCAGTCCTATTGGGCCTTTTTGGCCTGTGGGACCCCGGAAGCAGCTGATGGGTACCGGCAGTCCAAACAGCATGCAGCTTGGGTGGTTGCTGAGGCAAAAACTCAGGCGTGGGAGGAGTTCAGAGAGGCCATGGAGAATGACTTATGTACAGCTTTGAGGCGATTCTGGTCCACCATCCGGCTTCTCAGGGGGGGAAAGCGGTACGCAACCAACACCATTTATGGGAGTGGCAAGCTGCTGACCTCAAGTCAGGATGTTGTGAGTCGGTAGGCAGAATACTTCGAAGACCTCCTCAGTCCTACTGGCACGTCTTCCACGGAGGAAGCGGAGCCTGGGGACTTTGGGTCGGGCTCTCCAATCTCTGGTGCTGAGGTCACAGAGGTGGTTAAAAAGCTCCTCTGTGGTAGGGCCCCAGGTGTGGATGAGATTCACCCGGAGTTCCTTAGGGCTCTGGATGTTGTAGGGTTGTGTTGGCTTACTCTGCAATATTGCGTTGACATCGGGAGCAGTTCCCTTGGATTGGCAGACTGGGGTGGTGGTTCCCTATCAAAAAGGGGAACCATAGAGTGTGTTCCAACTATAGGGGGATCACACTCTTAAGCCTCCCTGGTAAGGTCTATTCAGGGGTTCTGGAGAGGAGTGTCCATTGGATAGTAGAACCTCGGATTCAGGAGGAGCAGTTTGGTTTTCGTCCTGGTTGTGGAACACTGGACCATCTCATTACCCTCAGCAGGGTCCTAGAGGGTGCTTGGGAGTTTGCCCAACCAGTTTACATGTGCTTTGTGGACTTGGAGAAGGCATTCGACCACGTCCCTCAGGGGGGGCCTTTGAGGGGTACTCTGGGAGTATGGGTACCAGGCCCTTAGATACGGGCTGTTAGGTCCCTGTACGACCGGTGTCAGAGCTTGATCCACATTGCCGACAGTGTCAGGCTCGTTTCCAGTGAGAGTTGGACTCCACCAAGGTTGCCCTTTTTCACAGATTCTGTTCATAACTTTTACGGACAGAATTTCAAGGCGTAGCACTTTGAGATTTTTATTAATGAAAAGTGCGGTATAAATTGAATTTATTATTATTATTATTATTATTAGCAAAGGTGTTGAGGGGATCCGTTTTGGTTGCCTTAGAATCACTTCTCTGTTTTTGGCAGATTATATGGTCATATTGGCTTCATCAGGTCGTGATCTACAGCTTTCACTGGAGCGGTTTGCAGCCGAGTGTGACGCGGCCAGGTTGAGGATCAGTTCCTCCAATCCGAGGCCATGGTCTTGAGCCAGAAAAGGGTAGAGTGCCCGCTCCAGGTCGGGGAGGAGGCCCTGCCTCAAGTGGAGGAGTTTAAGTATCTTGGGGTCTTGTTCACGAATGAGGGAAAACTGGAGCATGAGATCGATAGGCAGATAGGTGCAGCATCCGCAGTGAAACGGGCACTGTACCAGTCTGTCACGGTGAAGAGAGAGCTGAGTCAAAAGGCAAAGCTCTCAATATACCGATCGATCTACCTTCCCACCCTCATCTATGGTCATGAGCTTTGGGTTGTGACCGAAAGAACGAGATCTCAGATACTAGCGGCTGAAATGAGTTTTCTCCGCAGGGGTGTCTGAACTCTCCCTTAGAGATAGGGTGAGAAGCTCAGTCATCCGAGACGGACTCAGAGTAGAACCGCTGCTTCTCCACATCCAGAGGAGCCAGTTGAGGTGGCTCGGGCATCTGGTTAGGATGCCTCCTGGACGCCTCCCGGGTGAGGTGTTCAGGGCGTGTCCCACCAGGAGGAGACCCAGAGGAAGACCCAGGACAAGCTGGAGGGACTATGTTTCTCAGCTGTCCTGGGAACGCCTTGGGATTCCCCCAAAGGAGCTGCTACAAGTGGCTGGGGAGAGGGAAGTCTGGGCCTCCACTTAGGTTGCTACGTCCACGATCCGACCCTGTATAAGCGGAAGAGAAGGGATGGATGGATGGATGGATGGATGGATGGATTGATGGATGGATAATTCAACCTAATAATAATGATCATGTTAATAATACTAATAATGACAACAACAACAACAACAACAACAACAATAATAATAGTAATAATATAATAATAACAACAACAATAATAACAATATAATGACAAAACAATAATAATATTTTTTGTGAATGTATTCATTTTTTTAAATAAAATACAAAACAATTACATATATTATATGAAAACAAAAATAGTAATTATAATAACAATAACAACAATAGCAATAAAAAACATAAAAATAAAATCAATAATAACAATAACAAAAGCAATATTAACAACAATAATAACAACAACAATAATAATAATGATGATGATAATAATAATATAGTAATAACAATAACACTAATAATAACAATAACAAAAGCAACACAACAACAACAACAACAACAATAATAATAATAATAATAATAATAATAATAATAATAATAATAATAATAATAATAATAATAATAATAATAACAATAACAATAATAATATAACAATAATAATAATAAACCCCATCAATAACAAAGCCAAAACCAGTTTTTACAAAGTAAAATAATGGTGTAGCAAAGACCGGTGACAAACACTTACAACAGTGTAGATTTGCATTCGGGCCCCAAAAATCTGATCCGACCTGCCGCTAGCCTACAGTCATAATTTCCGAACCCCACCCAACCTGACGAATTAACAATAATTACAGATGTTACCTGATTGTAGTTTTTCATTTAAAGAAGCATTAAACACACAATTTATTGGAAGAGCTGTAGATTTTGACCAATTTATAGAATAATCAGAAACTTGTGAGAATGAGTTTATTAATTTGATAACAATAGATAGAGTTTTTTGAGTTTTGAAGAAAAAGTAAAACATCGTCAGCATATAAACTAATTTTATGTTGTATATTTTTTACACTGTATGCCTTTAATGTCAGCATTTCGCCTTATTGCTGCTGCTAAAGGTTCAATAAACATAGCAAATAATGTTGGTGAAACTGGACATCCCTGTCTTGTGCCCCTCTCTAAACAAGAGCTTGAAGATATTTGATTATTTGTCCTGACACATGCTTTTGGTGAGTTATATAGTATTTTCAACCAATTAATAAAATAGTTTCCAAATCCAAATTTAATCAAGGTAGCATATAAAAAATTCCAATTACTGTATACTCTATCACATGCTTTTTCTGCGTCTAAAGATAAAATAGCCGTTTCAATATTTTTACTATATGAATACTCTATTAAATAATATAATCTGCGAGTGTTTGTAGTCGAGTGTCTTCCTGTTATAAATCCAGTTTTATCTGGATGAATAAGGAAAGGAGTTATCCTCTCTAATCTTTTAGAGAGGGCTTTACAAATTATTTTAACATCGACATTAATAAGCGAGATGGACCGATAACTTGTAGGCAATACTGGGTCCTTACCTGATTTTAAAAGGAGACTAATGTTGGCTGAGTTCATATGTGTTGGAAGTGAAGCAAACATGAGGGTAACCACCATATTGTGTCTTTAAACACATACGGTGCCACCCAGATGTAAAGGATATACAGTATAGGAGGTCAATATTAATACTGACCTCTTTACCTTAATTAATTTACTTATTCAGATTGAATAGTAATTTCACGGATTCTTTTCTTTTTCAGTTTACCCAATATTTCTATGATCTTTATGATGGATAAATAAATAAAGCCATTAAGTGACAGAGACGTTAACTTAGTTTGGTATGTCAAAGACACTACCATTTATTTAAAATAAATCAACTAAATTAACACCATTACACTTGATTGACATGATTTCACTTTCTTGCAATTTAATACGTCAGCACATTTAAATTATAACAACAGACATAAATACAGGATGTCATTATACTTTGTCTTTGGCTCTTTAGCTTAAATATAGTTACCAGATAGATTGAGAGGGATAAGGAAATAGGAGGAGAGATGGAGAGATGGTTTAAAGGAAATTGTCTTGAGCATGTTACCAGAAGTGACACTTCCCATCAGATTTCTGCTGAAATCCAGGTACGTTTGTAAACAGCTCTTTACCTTTGACAACTACTGTAGTCTGATAAAGAGATGACACCAACCTTTCAGGCGTACAGAATCGTTGCACGTCCAGCACGTCCGAACCGGTTCTCGTTTACGTTTCAACGTCTCCTGGGATCCGCGTCGATCATCAGAAAATGTTGTCAGCTCCTGGTTGACTTCAAGATAACTTATTCCAGAAAGGAATTTAATTCAAGTTCTGAGCTTGTACGTTCGTTTCTAAGTGGACTAATAACAAGCATGTTATCAGCCTTTACTGAAGACGAAGGTCCTTAGTTCTTGACCAAACGTACCACAGCTTGAAGAGAAAGTTCACATCTCTCCTTCCTCACAGGAACTAACTGTTTTTTTTGGAAAACTTAGAACCCTTAGTAGAAGATCTGAGATGAGAGAGACTTGTCTCTTCCCCATTGGTCCAAAAGAAACAGTCGGGAAGTTCACTTGCTGTTATCACGGTACAAGGTTACGGCCAGCAGCAGAGGGAAATGTTAAGAAAAAGACAGACGCATAGACTCCAAGAGGAAAAATACTTAGATTAGCGTCTTAACACTTCTAGAGCAGATCTGCAAATCACCATAACACATAAAATTCACTCTGACACAATTATATGGTCAAGTAACACAGTAATACTCCACATTAAAAGAATAACAGCATATAACATATATCATGAAAATGACAAAAGTTATTCTTTTGATTACATTAGAATAAAATCAAAGATAGAAATAGTCTCTTTTGGTGACTATGTTCTCAGATTACAACTAATGGAATAATTTGTAGTAAATGTCTTGCTTTACTGAGAGGTCAGTAAAGGTCATCTCTGGAACAGTTCAAAAATACAAAGGTGTATCAGAGCGGACACGGTCATGCCCACTACATCTCCCCCCTTTTGGAAGCCATTGCCAGTCCTTGGGGATGGGGTCCAACACGAAAGGAAACCTTGAAATGTCTCTGATCTTGAAGTAATCCAGGAAGTGGACGAAGAAAAATCAAAAATCATAATCCCATAAAGTTTTTTGAAATTCCATACTGTTCGTAGGTAATCCCATTGCGGTAAGCTTTTAATCCTTTGGAAAACAAAGTCTTATAATCCACAGTGGTAATTCCACATAAATTAGTTTTGTTGATTGATCAGCAACAATTGTTTTTATAATCAGCATGTAGAGGGGATCCCTCGATTGACGCAGAGGAGGCGACCCTTGGATGAAGGTTGAAGACCAAGCGTTGGAGCTGCAGGTCCCCACATCGAAGGTTGTTGGCTGGTTGGTTTCCAGTCAGTGCCACTCTGGTTCTATGTGTCATGCAATTATGTGGTTTTTAGGTGGGCTTATGATTGGGATTTTACATTAGCCTTACCTATATGCACCTGGTATGTAAGCTATCATGGTTTAGATCAGCTACAATTACCAATTAAGGGGTGGATCAATTCTGTAAAATTAGATATAGGGATCTATACCTATAAAATTTTGGAGGGCTTCTGTAACGAAGGCCTCTAATTCCAAACTATTCCTCCATTCATTACTTAGTTTAGGTTAAACTAAAATAAAAAATGAAATATAGTTTGATCTAAATGTCTGTTGTCTTTTAGACGAACGACGTAGGATTTGGTATTCCTAATAAATTTTGAAGTCTATGGCGAGACTCATCAAAATGAATAGATAATCTAGAATAGAAACGATCGAATCGGTTCAATTTAGAAATTGTGAGACCAGTGTAGTTTATGGTACCTTGAGTAGCTTTAAACTACATTGACTCTTCAACGATTGAGATTTAACAAAATGAACTGTATGTTGGCATAGTTAAATCCATATCATTCATTAACCAATGTTAATACAAAACCTTTTTGGCTGGGAGTGTTCAGAACCAAACAATATCTCAACTAACAACAACAGTAATGACTAAACAACAAGGAAACAACGTTTCATTGCTTCGACACACTCTTGTCGTCAGGTTCCAAAGTGTAACACACACGAAAAACAGGTCTCAACTTTATAACCGAGGTCAATTTAAATCTCGTGGATTTAAACGGTCATTAAGGTTAGTTTGTTGTGGGTTTTAGGCTTAGCGTTTCTAAGTTCAAATTGGACAATGCGACTTATAGGGTGGAAAATACGGTAGTTTAAACCTGATTAGTTTATTTACTAACTTGTGTTTGGACGACCTTATTATCCCATGAAGTCGGTGAGTTTGTGAGATCTTTGTCTTTTGTGGAGTCATTGAACGCCTTATAAGGTTTGATCTGATTTTGATGTACCCATTCAGCAATTGGCTCTTTGAGGCCTTTGCTGATTTTGATTTCGTAGACGACTGAGGACACGTTGTCTGTTATCAGATGGGGTCCAGTCCACCTGGGCGTTAGTTTGCGGGCGAGAGTTCCGGTCTCGGACCCTCCTTTCCTGGTTGCTGGGACGAAAGCAAAAGTGTTTCTGAGGTGTACATTCAAATCCTTGTCTTTGGCATGACCTAACATCACCCCCCTTTGGTCATGGGGGACCACGAACACAGGGGAGGACGTCCGTCCATGGGCACAAGTTAGGATGCCACCGTTTAGTTTAAGCTGTTCGCGCAGCTGAGAGAAGACGGTACACAGGAACCAGTTAGGTTTCGGCCAACGTATCTTCTTACGTTCACCTCTTTCTGTGTAATTTAGGTGTGTCACAACTGTCGGCACAGTCGCTGGTGTGTCTGATTGTACAGACTGCGACGGGTCACTGTCGTTGTGTGTGTCATCCCACTTCTTGACTGAAGAGGGGCTCTTTGAGTCTGTAAAAACTATCTCATTTCTGATTAGTTCTAGACACAAATATCCCTGAACCAAGGTTTCATCGAAAGCTTGGCTGATAGCCGATTTACCTGTCCTAGGGGACAGTACAGCAACCTCGGTGTGGGGTCCTTGGATCTCCACACCTTTCTCTACCTGTGGTAGGTAATGTAAGTTTGCCCCCTTTTTGTCTGATGAGGGGTTCTCGAAATCTGAAACAGTGATGTACAAGTGACTGTCAGCGTTTGGTTGACTGTCATTTTCTGGACTCAGATGCCCTTGAACCAAGGTTTCATCGAAAGCTTGGCTGATTGCCGAATTACCTGTCCCAGAGGGTAGTACAGCGTCTTCGGTGTGGGATCCTTGGATCTCAACACCTTTCACTACCTGTGGTAGGTTTTGTTCAGTGAGTGCTGATTGTTTCAGCTCGCAGAGGAGGTTCTCTTGTTGGGCCAGAGTTTGGTCCAACTTTTGGGTCTCTTCTGTCTCACCTGTAGTTGAAGGTTCACTTACCGGGCTCTCGTCCTCGGATGAGGAGTCCCTTGTGTCCTCTGCGGTACCTGCGGTTAGGCAGTCTGTATCACAACTAGGAGGCACTTTTATTGGCAGGGGTTTACTCACTGTTGCCCACATTGTCTGTTGACCATAATCTATAATCGCATCGAAGCGGTTTATAAAATCTTGGCCAACCAAAAATGGGAAAGAGTCAAGTGTAGACACAAACACCAGGTGGCGTAGTGTCATTTCGCCAATCTGCATGTGAACCATAGCTATAGCTGTTAGGGTTGTTCTCGTCTCTGCGAGACCCTGCAGTTCAATAGCACATTTCTCAAAGGGTATTTGCCCATCAACACCGTTAACGGCGGTCCTCAGCTCCTCGAGCAGCTTGGCCGACATAATGGTTATATCAGCACTGCCGTCCAGGAGGGCTTCATGCTCAAGGACACCTTCCAGTGTGATAGGCAGGTAAGATTTCTTAGCCACCCCCCTTTGTATAAAGTTACACAGAAACCTCACAGGTCTTGGCCCACGTTTCTGTTCACGTGTAACTCTGGCTGTGTACTCATGTTCACTGTCAGCATCTATATTGTCAACATCTGTGTGCCCTGAGTCTTTGTGAAAGATAGTGCTGCACTTCGCCCTAGGTTGGTCAATGTTGATAGTGTCATTATCAATGATAACGCCACTCATTGTATCAGGTTGGTCAAGCATAGTAACATTCAAATCTCTTGACAAACTACTTACTTCCTCTGTCTCTTCCGAGCATAGAGGTGTTTGGCCATTATTCCGGGACATTCGTGACTCCTTGCATGTCTCAAACTGTTCTGTTCGAGGCGCGGGAGGTGCAGTTCCGAGGCTCGGGGGTTTCTGTTTGGACCACGCATAGTTACATGAGTATAGGTCCTCATACTTCAATTTCTTCTGAAGTTCACCCACCGGCAGACCTTGGTTTTCTCCCACCTGGTTCGACCATTGTGGATCTCTTAGAGAGTGAACACTTACCTTTTGTGGTTCGTTGCTTGTCTCAGATTTTTCAATCTGAGGTGCTTTAGGGACGGGGCTTCCTTTAAACCATTTTGAGTCACTGTTCCAGCTGGCACCAACATTTCGTTGTTTGTCAGTTTGAAAATCTTGTTCATTCTTGCTAGTATTATCCAACTCTTTTAACAACCGACGTATGTTCTCTACCTCTTCTTATGTCAGAGGGCCTTTGAGACGATGGTGTTTATTCTTGCTTTCTATAGGAGAGAGAACCTCTCCTATTTTTAGCGACTGGGATACGACCTTTTGACCTGGGTACACCTCAGAGGGTGTTTTGTTTTGCATGTGAGCCTCAAAAGCAGTTACAGCGCACTGTTTCATCACTGATTGTCTAAACCAGACCTGCTCATTACGTCGATCGCGATCGACCGGTCGATCGCGGAGGCATTACTGGTCGATCGCAGCGTGACATTATTATTTTTTTTTTCCCCACAGCGTGACATTAAAAAATTGTCAGCCAATGAAACATCCCGTTACTTGATTGACATACAGTGCAACCAATCAGATGACAACTGAAAACATCCCGTCACTTGATTGACATACATGGCAACCAATCAGATGAGAGCTTTAGGTCACGCTCATGCAGTTTCTAAAAACAATGGCGCGAAGGTGGAAGTTGAACGCAACAAAACATACTAAAGCGAAAACAATCAGATTTCGGACTGTTCATGGAAAATACGACATCGACTTCCCACCGAAAAGCCAGCTGAGAAAGAGAAAGGTGGAGGAACTAAAATCCCTGTTCGGACAACAGCAACTTCAAAAGCGATTTGCCGCCACCATCTTCCGGGTGAGTGACGCTGTGATGTTTCTCTGCACGC
>JBBPBX010035038.1:0-32277 GCA_038048925.1 Garcialebias charrua
TATGCTGGTGAAGATTCTCAGTCGTCCAGGACATGATAAAATCAAAAAAGGCGTTCAATACAGAAACAACTGGACTTTATTTGTAACAAACAAGACGTTTCACTTCTCATCCAAGAAGCTTTATCAATTGAGTTAGGAGACAGTGAGGGGGAGCAGTTATAACAGGACAAGCCATTGACACGCACCAACATATGTAAATTGGAAATTAACACCCCCACATACTTGGGATAACATGTACCTGTGACCCATTCAAAGTTCAGTGTGTGAAAACAGAGCTTACAGAAAACACACACACATCCTACTGTATTTAAAATGACAAGTCACACTTCACACATTGATAGCAGGGACCTGTCAAAGTCTTTGTTGGTCTAATTCCCAAACAAGGCTCAGAGGGAGAACAGAGGAGCCTTGTCTGGGAATTAGACCAACAAAGACTTTGACAGTCCCTGCTATCAATGTGTGAAGTGTGACTTGTCATTTTTAAATACAGTAGGATGTGTGTGTGTTTTCTGTAAGCTCTGTTTTCACACACTGAACTTTGAATGGGTCACAGGTACGTGTTATCCCAAGTATGTGGGGGTGTTAATTTCCAATTTACATATGTTGGTGCGTGTCAATGGCTTGTCCTGTTATAACTGTTCCCCCTCACTGTCTCCTAACTCAATTGATAAAGCTTCTCGGATGAGAAGTGAAACGTCTTGTTTGTTACAAATAAAGTCCAGTTGTTTCTGTATTGAATGCCTTTTTTGATAATGATCATAAAACAAGTGGAAAGTCCATTGATTTGAATTGATGTACCTTGTTATACCACCAGAGGGCAGCACTTCCACTGAAACGGCTTTGGTGGGTTCCTTACTCTGCCCTGCCAGTCCTACAGATACACAACAAGGGCAGAGAGCAGTAATGAGTGTCCGTAGAATTTTTGTGTAATTTCAGTTTGGTAAAGTCCACTGAGCAGATGCATATGAGCCCCATGTATTCTTGATTTTATGTCATTAGCAATTATCGTGCATTAATGCTGCAGTCTGCAGTTCTGTAGTGCAGTCTGTAAGTTGTCTAAAAATATATTTTAACATATTTCTTCACTCTGTCACTATCTCCTGACAGACTGATGTTAGACAAAGTAATCTCTGAAAAAAACTACAGTCCCCTTGCTTCTCTAAAAGCCTTTCTAAAAAGCCACAGTGACACGCCGTTAACCAGCCAATAAAAACAGAGTTTTTAACCAGCCAATAAAAACAGAGCTTCTCACTTCTCACGCTCCTAACCCACGCCCCCCCTGTCCCAGCCCACAGCGGCCACTCAGGTTCTCGTTCAAAGTATTGCAAAGCGATGCAGAACTGTTTTGTATACAGTGAAGTGGGCCGGAACTCACCGGAACCCAGTTCCGCCACTTCTAAAATTTAACCCTGAGAGTACCGGGACTTTTTTTAATAGTAAATGGTAAATGGTAAATGGAGCTTATTTATATAGCGCTTTCCAGCCCCCTGTGAGGAGCCCCAAAGCGCTTTACAATACCAGCCATCCACCCATTCATTCAGACATTCATACACCGGTAGTGGTAGCCTGCCTTGCAAGGCGCCATCCAGACCTACCGGGAGCAACTCGGGGTTAAGTGTCTTGCCCAGGGACACACAACACATGGTGGGCGGATGCGGGATTCGAACCTCCAACCTTCCGATCAGGGGTCGACTGCCATTACCACTAAACCACGGTCGCCCAGTAAGGTGCATTCCGGAACTTATTTTCGTCTTCTCCACTTGAAAGACCCGTGGCAGATTAGAATGCATCATTTCCCCCGACTGGATTTCAAGAAAGAGTAATGCATCTGTCGACAATAGAACATCTTTGGTGGAGCGCGTCATTTTGGCCAATCACAACCTCAGGATAGACAGGGGAGGAGACGACAGCGAAGTCTGTAAAAAAAAAAAACAACAACTCTGTAGCGCAAGTTTACGGAGCCCCTAAAGCACAAGTGTCAAACTCTTGGCCCGCGGGCCAGATGTGGCCCGCCATGTCATTTTATCTGGCCCGCGAGAGCTTAATTAAAAAGTTTTGAGTGTCTAAAAATTAATACGAGCGAGTTTTGACCAAAAACTACATTTCCCACAATGCCTTTCGACTACGGCAGCCCCACTATGCCTTTCGACAACGGTTTTCCCACAATGCCTTTCGACTACGGTAGCCGAGGCAGTGTTTCTACCTTCATGCCAACGAGTGGAATTGAGATATAAATAATGATCCCAACATGTCCAGAAAGAGAAAAGTTGATGCAGACGGAAGTTTCAAGAAAGATGGGAAGGCGAATACTTGTTTGTGCTTCCAGGAGAAAGACCGGTATGTCTTTTGTGTTACGAGGCGGTGTCGGTTTTGAAACCAAACACGGAGCTAAGTACGCTAAAGCTAGCCTTCAAGAAAAGCAACACATTCTGCCAAGAATTAAAAGGCAAACTGCAGTCGCAGCAGAGTTTGTTCATGAAACCCACAGCCAAAAACGAGGCTGCAGTGAAAGCTAGCTTCAAAGTGGCTGTGTGACTTTGCTGTGTTGTGCGACATAACCGACCATCTCGCCCAGCTGAATCAGAAGCTGCAGGGACGCAAACAAGTCATCACGCAGATGTCCGACGCGATCACGGCTTTCCTGCGAAAATTGGACTTATGGATGTGGCAAGTGAAACAGGACAATCTTGTCCACTTTCCTGTTTGTCAGGTTAGCATTTTCTTAAAATTTAATTCAAATATATCCTGATGCATTCTCAATAATCCAGGTAGAAAAAAGCTAAGTGTGGTCCTCTGGACATTCAAAAAAACAAAACAAAAAACAGGTGATTATTTCAGCCACCTAAAATAATATGTTCCCCTTCCTTGGATGGTTTCTTTTCACAAAGATGGCCTCTTTTACTCGTCTCTCAAACCATTGTTCCTCTCTATCAAGGATGTGAACATCTTCATCCCTGAAAGATGAAGTTTTGTTTTGTTTTTTAAATGTCCAGAGGACCAGACTTAGCTTTTTTAGATTAATTAAAATATAATAAAATGTAATTCAACAAAGAAGAAGAACATTTCAACTGTGTGCAATTTAATGATTGTGCTTGCATTTTGTTTTGTGTTTATCATTTTCAGAACATGATCAATCATAGAGAGAGAATCCACTTGGTGTGTTCAAGGACAGGCAGCATCTCCTCATCAAAGACTAACCAAACAACTTGAGTACGGTAATATAGTTGTGAACTGAGTCAACCTTTATTTTGGTATGTGTATGCACACAAATTGTTGTCATTCACAGTTGGATGCAAGGCTGTGTGTAGCCTTTTTGGGTGAGATGCTACATGTGTCATACATGTTCTTTGCAGCTCAGTTTTATGTTTTTTTTAATTAACTTGGACAATTTCATCCTTCATTAATGGAGTTATGTGGGTTTTCATAAGCTGACAAATTTTAAAAGGATTTATGTTAGAGCAACAAGAAACAGATGTTTTCTATGCAACTGTAATTGTCAGTTGAATAAGTTATAATAAATGAGTTATTCAACATTAAGGAGTACGGTAGTTATATTTATTTTACATTACATTAGATTACATTTAGTTACATTTATAAGTTACATCTGGCCCTTCAAGGTCAGCCATTATGCCGATGTGGCCCTCGGTGAAAATGAGTTTGACACCCCTGCCCTAAAGGGACATGGGGAGAAAATAAAAATAAAAAATCCTGAGAAACTAAGTCGGGATCCTGAGAAACTTTCTCGGGATCCTGAGAAACTTTCTCGGGATCCTGAGAAACTAAGTCTTTCTCGGGATCCTGAGAAACTTTCTCGGGATCCTGAGAAACTAAGTCGGGATCCCGACTTAGTTTCTTAAAGTTGCTTGAAGCTGATCGATGTCCGTTGAGTTTCAACGGTTTAAAATTGCTGTTCTTACTGAGGAAGCTCAGTTGACTTGTGTTGTGTGGTGCCGCCATATTCCAGAAATTTTTGCTATGGTTGTGGAGCGTTTATGAGCTGTAAAGAGTCCGTAAAGTTGTGTTCTGCTGTGCTAAGCTAACGTGAAAAGCTATGTGTCAATCACATCTGTTTACGAGCTGTGATTGGATGAAACAAGAAGCTGGATGCAATGAGAGCTGTGATTTGTCAGTTACACAGTCGTATCTGTAAGGCGAGCGCTGATTCGCCGAAAGTGGTGACGCACGCCGTTGCGATCAGCCCACTTTTGACGTCATTTCCAAGCACTGCATTGAGTCGAAGTACAATTTGAACCCACAAGAAAAACTGAGATTTCTCTAAAGTTTAGAAAACTCAATAAAAGCCATCAAAACTGTCTAACCACATCGATTTGTCTCTTAAAAGAACGCTATTCAAGCGGTTAGCACATCCTGACTAAAAACTAATTCTAAAATGTTGATTTTCACCGAATTGTTAGATGCTACACGCAAGCTAACATTTAGTTTCTCAGGATCCTGAGAAACTAAGTCAGGATCCCGAGAAAGTTTCTCGGGATCCCGACTTAGTTTCTCAGGATCCCGAGAAACTTTCTCAGGATCCCGAGACACTTTCTCGGGATCCTGAGAAATTAAGTCGGGATCCCGAGAAACTAAGTCGGGATCCTGACTTAGTTTCTCAGGAATCTGTTTTTTTTTCTCTCCCCATGTCCCTTTAGGGGCTCCGTACAGGTTCAATAGAGCGCGAGGGAGGGGGAAGTAACTCCTCCAACGTGTGGGTAAAGTTAATATTTTTATACATGCAATGGAGTGTAACAATTGTTTAGTAAAATGGCATGTTGTGTTACAAATAAAACTAAATAAAAATTAACAAAATAAAAGTCAGTTGCACCCCTAAAGCCACTGTGATAAAGTATCACATTAATTTTATTATTTTAGCCACAGGAGTGAATTTAAAAACAGGATGATGTCTATATGAACTAGTTGAATGAGGTGTCTCTAAAATATCCTGATTCATGATCAATAATAATTTAAACAATTTTTTAATCTGTCCACAGGACCTGACTTTATTTTGTTAGATGTCTCTAAAATAGTTAGTGAATCATGTTTACATGTAGGTAAACATAGATGTTTAACAACTTGTTAAAATACACAAGAATGCAGGAAATGGCATCTACTTTATTCAAAATTTCTGGCAAAACATCTTCACCAGCATATTTAAGAAATGAGTTTTTACTGTTAGTAAGTTTTATTTATATAGCACATTTCACAGACATGAGAGTCACATAGTGCTTTACAAAAGGAAAAATAAAATCATAAAATCACAGAAGTACTATACAAAAAGGTAAAACATAACAAACTCTAAAATCAATGTACAAAATTAACCAAAAGCCTGTCTGAAGAGATAAGTCTTAAGTTTTTAAATGCATCTGTTGACTCGGAGCAGCGCATTGTTAGCAAAATGTTCTGCTGTATTTGACTTGCTGCTGTTGTTGGTTGTTGATTTTTTGGTTGACACAATCTTTCCTATTTATGTCCTCATTAAATCAGGTTAGTAAATGACTTTTACCTGAAGCATGTTAAAAAAAATTCAAAATCTTTCGGGTGGGGGTTGGGGTGTTTGGCGCAACGTTTGTCACCTTTTTCATCCCTTCTGAGTTTGCAGGTATGCATATTATTATGACATTAGGGAGGGTACTGGCACTTATTTTTTTCCACCTAAAGCACTGATGTGACACATGTATTAAATTCCCCTTCTTCATCCCTGATCTGGACTTTTCTTTTGTTTTTTTTGCCAAAAGTCAAGGGATCGCTTCCTCTTCCACTGATCCATGACGGAAACATTGAGGAAATGAATGAATTTGTCACGAGCGAATTAAACTCATGTCCAATGTGGCTGCGCATGGCTCTGCAGATTTCATGGTGTTCTGGTGTGCTGGACCAGCGTTCCCTTTTTTTTTTTTTTTATAGAACGTTTTATTAACACATAGTTCCCATGTGACGTAACATCTGTGGAATTTCCAGGTAGACCCTCATGCGTGGAGGCCAGTGTTGCCAGATTGGGCGGTTTACCGCCATTTGGGCGGTTTTCACTCTCTACTTAGCGGCTAAAAATAGCTTCGGGCGGGTGGTGATAATTTGGGCGGATTTGGAGTCAGATCGGCGGTTTCTGAGTTAACTATTAAATGAATTTCAAACAATCATTCATCATTATTTCATAGCAAAGCTCCTCTGACCTTTCTCCATCACTGATTGGCTATTGTCATCTGCCAGGGCGATCCCAACAGAGAACTGGTGAGGCAGTTTTAGTGGACGCCTCGTTGAGTGGGCTGGTCCGTAGCGGCGGTACGTCAGAGCGGCCGCCAAATTGGATGTGGCAGAACTGCCCATAGATATGTTTATTATATCTATGTATTATATCTATGTTTATTATATCTATGGAACTGCCGGTCAACTGATAGAAGGAAACGGACTGAACTTCATAAAGCACCGTTTTACAAAGTGTTTTATGCCTGTCATTCATACACACCGTGTGAATGACATTTGGACATATATTTGGAAAGCAAACATGCACCAAAGACAACATTTATAACTTTTAAAGTGATTAATAAAAATGTTTATTCCTTAAATGTTTAGGTTACAGTATAGGTAAACACTAATTTTGAGTGTTAACAACTAATAATGTGTGTAACACTATTACTGTGATGATAAATATAGAAATATTCATTAGTGAACATTTAATGTGTCTATAATAATCAGTTCCTGAAATGTGACATGTTGATTTTCTTAATAAAGAGCACCAATGATCACATTTAACTGGTTTTGATTAATCACATTGAACAAATAAACACCGATATATCTTTACAGGAGTTGGGGGTACTGTGTGTGTGTGATTTTATATATATTTTTTGTAAATACAGAAGTAAAAAAAGAAAAAGTCTGTTGGATAAAAGAAGAAGCGTTTCTACAATTTTTTAACCCATCCAGAGGACCTAACTTTTATTTCCCCCCCCCCGCTTTGCTGTGTGTGATGTGTCACGTGACACTTTCTGATTGGGCGGTTTTTCGGCGGTGTTTAACAGATTTTTGGGCTGGAAAACCTGGATTCTATCTGGCAACACTGGTGGAGGCGGAATGCTACGAGAGCAGCAGTTACAGCGCAGTCTACTGGCTGTGTATTTTTCACGTTGTTTTTTTTGTGTTAATTTCTAATTAATTGCAATGGTTACTTCGTGTTGGGTCAGTGGATGTTCCAGTCGGGTAGACGTTTGGGCAGAGTGCAGGTTTCACTTAATCCCAAAAATAAGTAAAATGAAGGATTTATCTCCCTCAGAGGAGCTCACAGCAGCCCCATCTCTCTCTGAGTCTGGCTCGGATCTGCTCTGAAGACGTCGTGCTTTTGTCCGGTAAACAAAATATTCTACATAAATCATTTTGTGAAACAATGTCAGAACAATGTTAGAGTACAACTGTCTGTGTGTTGAGCTGTTTTATTTTTTCATGATTTAGCACTGCCTACTGCTGTGGTTAAGCATGTCGCTAATGCTACATGCTAACTTCCAACACGGTAACACTCAAAGTGCTGGTCCTGGTCCGTGTTGAGCCTGGACTGTTTGTTGGCTGTGTGTTATTTTAGTTAAACCGTTATTTAGCTGGTTAGATATGATTGAGCCAGTTTACACATCTTTTTTGGATTTAAAGCTGTGAAGCTCCTCGTTGTGCACTCCTCGTAGTAATTAAATAATTAATGATATCAGAGTAACTTCTTGGTGACAAGTTGTCCGCTTCGTCTGCCATGATTTCTTTCTCCAACTCATTCAACTCCGACCACTGCTATTTTGCTCTTGTGCCTTGGTCAAGCTAGTACAAGTAGTCCTCGACTTACGAACGAGTTCCGGACCCACGCACCGTTCGTAACCCGATTTTGACGTAAGTCGGAACTCATTGCACGTGTCGTTCGTAAGTCCGGATTTTTTGACGTAAGTCGGAACTCAGAACATGTGGTGTTCGTACGCTGCTGCCCCACACCCGTTTATCGACATGAGACTGAACAAGAGTACATACTGGTCCATAAACATGCACAGAACTTTATTTACAAACGGTTAACTAACACATTAAACCACACATTCATCTATAAACATAGCACGTTCTAGCATTCGGAATGTGTTCGTAAGTCCGAGTTGCCGTAAGTCGAGGGCGCCGTAAGTCGAGGACTCCCTGTAATGTATTTAGCTGTGGTAGCTTGAGTCTGTTTGTCCGCCATGTCTGCCTTTACGAGTGGCGAAAAACCCGGTATTGCGCAATACTCGTCACGTGTGTGGGAACTATGTATTAACACAGAACTTTGCAACGGCTGACAGGACATGCAGTGGAGGCGGAGCATTCGGAAGCAGAGCTGAATTTCACCGAGAGCAAGAGGGAGCAGTGCCATATATGGCTCTGAGGGGGAGGAACCAGAAACGTGTCTCTGTTCAAAATTTTCCTAAGTTCCAGCGTGTTCCAGAAATGACATAGTGCACCTTTAACCAGTCTTAGACTGTTGTGAGTAAAATAACAGTTTTGTTGAATTAGCATTTCTGTCCTAGCATGCTAATCACCCCGCTAGCATAGCGTTTAATGTGTATTTTGTTGGCCCTGTCTTATATGTTAATGCTTTTGTATGTGTAACGAATAATGTGGGGTAAGGTATTTAAACACTTACTAACCCACCATTATTGTAGAGATATAGGACTTACCTATAGTTTTAGAGGCGCAGGTCTGAGCAGACTTTTATCTGCACAAACTTGCCACCAAGTTCACGGGGTCTCAACTTTTTCAGAATAAATAAATCTGTGATGTGATTAGCCAGAAATGTAATTTCACGAGAGACTTCAACTTAGGTTGGTCTACTCAGAAAATAGACCTTTTATTGAAACTATCACAAAAATTACATTAAACATTTGTATCGATATTAGCTCTGATTTAATAACTACGTTGACAAGAATTCAAATTAAAACAAACAGACAGTTAGGATTTAACTGTTGGCACATTACTTGACAGATTAATAGCTTATGAAAAATAAGAAATAGGAGGAAGAAGATAGAAAGCTAAGTTAACTGGAGTTGATTATTTTGAAACCAACCAGGGTGGCATGCCTTTCCCATACAGGTCCAGCTGTACTTCCGACACGTGCAGCATACAAACAAGCCTCTTTACCTGGTGACGAGATGTCTAGGAGGTGAGGACTGAGAAGTTTGTGGACGCTAACGGACTGTGTTGTCCAGTGAACGTCCAGATGACTTTGTGCGTGTATATCTGGATCAGACGAGCGGGAGCACGCTTTCACCGGCAGGAACAGGCCCCAATCGCACTGACGGATTTTCAAAATAAACTTCAGAAAACAAATTCTTTCAGAAATGAGTGAAAGGATCACAGTAAGGCTTTACTGTGATTCCAGCTGAGACGTGGGTCGAGTTGACACATGACCGGAACGTCTCCAGCTTTCCCAGAGGAGAGAAAACAGTTGCGAGTTAGTTCTCCCCCAAACACTAAAGCCAAAAATGCAGGAAGTGCCCTTTTAAGAAGGGGGTGTGACTTAGTCACATACTTCCTGCTGATTGGCTGTCCATCACTAGAGAAGGAGTGACTTTGCAAGTGAGTGAGTTTGAGTGACAGATGATAGGGTAGACAAAACATAGAAAACATACGTGAGAAGATGCAGGTGCATG
Source organism: Garcialebias charrua (assembly GCA_038048925.1). NCBI lineage: Eukaryota > Metazoa > Chordata > Actinopteri > Cyprinodontiformes > Rivulidae > Garcialebias > Garcialebias charrua. The sequence continues at coordinate 9,642 of JBBPBX010035038.1, forward strand.
TGAACAAGCAATGTAACTTGTTTTGAGAACAGATTCATTGTTTTTAGAAAGGACGGGAGACCGAAAGCAAGCTATGTCTAGCACTTTTCCTTCGAAACAAAAACAGTTCAAACAAATACGAAGGATTGTTCATTCAACTTTAGACACTTATTCTGCATAGAGCAGACAGTTTAAAGCACGATCATTCTGAGATGTTCTCTTAACTTTGTCATATTTAAAATATACCAGCTTAGTAAAATCATCATTAAATGACAAAAATATACTGTTGATCAATTCTGAATTAACACACATTAAAGAGAAAGTTCAATCTGATTAATTAGTGTCCATTAATTCATAATAATTGTTAACCAAAATAGTGTCTACTCGTCTCCTTGAAGGCTTCAAGAAGGTGTAACACTGAGAGTTTCAGAGAGATGCAGAGAGGTGTACTTAAAGGTCAAGCCTAAAATATCAGAGATTAGGTGTATCACCACAGTCCCCCTTTTTGGAAGTCATCGCCTGTCCTTGGAGATGAGTTCCAACACGAAAGGATACCACCGAATGTCTCTGACCTCTATGTAATCCAGCAAGTGGAAAAAAAAAAGTCAAAAAAAAAGTTCAAAATTATACTCCCATAATGTTTTTGGAAATTCCATACTGTTCGTAGGTAATCCCATTGCGGTAAGCTTTCAATCCTTTGGAAAACATAGTCTGTTAACCCATGGAAAACTGAGTCTGTGATCCCTTGGAAACAAAGTCTTATAATCCACAACGGTAAATCCACAACGATGGGGGTTATTGATTTCATCAGCAAGAATGGTTTTTAATCAGCATGTAGAGGGGATCCCTCGATTGAAGCAGAGGAGGCGGGCCTTGGATGAAGGTTGAAGACCAACGTTGGATCAGCAGGTCCCCACATCGAAGGTTGCAGGCTGGATGGCTTCCAGTCGGTGCCACCCTGGTTCAATGTGTCATGCAATTATGTGGTTTTAGGTGGGCTTATGATTGGGATTTTACATTAGGCCTTACCTATATGCACCTGGTATGTAAGCTATCATGGATTAGATCAGCTACAATTACCAATTAAGGGGTGGATCAATGCTGTAAAAATCAGAAATAGGGATCTATACCTATAGAAATGTAGAGGGCTTCTGTAACGAAGGCCTCTTCATTCAAACTATTCCTCCATTCATTATTTAGTTTAGGTTAAACTAAAATAAAAAAATGAAATCTAGTTTGGTCTAAATGTCTGTTGTCTTTTAGACGAACGACGCAAGATTTGGTATTCCCTATAAATTTTGAAGTCTATGGCGAGACTCATCAAAATGAATAGATCTAGAATAGAAACGATCGAATCGGTTCTACCTAAATGATTGGGAGATCAGTGTAGATTATAGTACCTTAAGTAGTATTAATCTACAATGACTCTTCAAAGATTGAGATCTTTAACAAAATGAACAGCATGTTGGCATAGTTAAATCCATTTAAGTCTTCAACTTATCAACAATCAAAACCTCTTTTGGCTGGGAGTGTTCAGAAAACAATAACAACTTCAATAACAACAAAAGTAGCAATCAAGCAACTAAAAACAACGTTTCACTACAACAAACTCACTCTGGTCGTCAGACTCCAACGTCACACACAAGAAAAACAGTTCTTAGCTTTATAACCGATGTCAATTAAATCCTGCAGATTTAAACGGTTGTTAAGGTTAGTTTTTGTTGTGGGTTTTATGCTTAGCGTTTCTAAGTTCTAGTTGGAACGGTTTCTTTTCGCAACTAGAATAGTTTAAACTGTTTAGTTTATTTACTATCCTGTGCTTGGACGACCTTGTTTTCCCATGAAGTCTGTGAGTTTGCGAGATCTTTGTCGTTTGTGGGGTTATTGAAATCTTTGTCCTTGACATGGGCATGGCCTAACATCACCCCCCTGTGGTCATGAGGGACCACGCGCACGGGTGTGGACGTCCGTCCATGGGCACGAGTTAGGATGCCATTGTTTAGTTTAAGCTGTTCGCGCAGTTTATGGGGAACCTTGTACAGGAACCTTATAGGTCTCGGCCAACGTACCTCTGTACGTTTACCTCTTTCTGCGTAATGCAGGTGTGTCACAACTGTCGGCGCCGTCGCAGGCGTGTCTCTGTCGTTGTGATGTATGTCTTCCCACTTCATGAATGAAGAGGTGCTCTTTGAGTCTGTAAAAACTATGTCATCTCTGAGTAGTTCTACATTCAAATGCTCTTGAACCCAGGTTTCATTGAAAGCTTGGCTGATAACTGAATTACCTGTCCCCGAGGACAGCACAGCGTTCTCGGTGTGTGATCCTTGGATCTCTACACCATCCTCTACCTGTAGTAGGAAGTGTGAGTTTGCCCCCCTTATGTTTGAGGAGGGGTCCTCAAAATCTGTAACAATGGAGTCCAAGTGACTGTCAGCGTGTTGTAAACTGTCACTTTCAGGACTCGGATGTCCTTGAACCAAGACTTCACTGAAAGCTTGGCTGTTTGCCGAATTACCCGTCCCATAGGACAGTACAGCGTCATCGGTGTGGGACCCTTGGATCTCCACACCTTCTTCTACCAGTGGTAGGTAGTGTTCAGTGAGTGCTGAAGGTGTCAGCTTCGCAGAGGAGGTTCTCGTGATGGGCCAGAGTCTGGTCCAACTGTTGAGTCTCCTCTGTCTCACCTGTATATGAAGGTTCACTTACCGGGCTTGTGGTCTCGGTTGGGGAATCCATTGTGGCCACAGCGGTACCTGCTGTTAGACAGTCAGTGTCCTGACCTTGGGGAGGCACCACGATTGGCAGTGGACTGCTCACTGTAGCCCACATTGTCTGATTGCCATAATTTATAATCGCTTCAAAGCGATTTATAAAATCTTGGCCAACCACAAATGGAGTCTGGAGTGAGTCAAGTTCAGACACATATACCGGGTGGTATAGTGACATTTCGCCAATCTGCATGTGAACCATGGCTATTAGGGTTGTTCTCGTCTTTGCAAGGCCTTGTTGCTCACCATAAGTGTCTTTCACAAAGGGTATTTGCCTGTCAACATCGTTAGCGGCGGTCCTTAGCTCCTCAAACAGTTTGGCTGACATGATAGACACGTCTGAGCCGCAAACCAGGAGTGCTTCTTGCGCGAGGACCCCTTCCAATGTGAGTGGCAGGTAAGCTCTCTTAGCTATTCCCCTTTTTATAAAGTTACACAGAAACCATTCAGGTTTTTCCACACGTTTCTGTGTACGTGTGATTCTGTCTGTGTAATCGTCGTCGCTGTCAGCATCATGATGGCTGTCTGCCTCATGACCTTCAGGATGTGGATTTTCAGCAATTTGTTTGCTGTCAGCATTTATGTCAGTGCCGACGTTGTTGTTGTCAACTGTGTGCACTGAGTTGTTGCAAAAGGCAGTGCTGCGCGTCGCTTCATCAGGATGAACAACGTTGTTTGTGTTATCATCAAGGACAACGTCACACGTTGTGTCAGCTTGGTCAACCACTGTAACATTCAAATCATTTGACAAACAACTCACAACCTCAGTCACGTCCACGCGCGGAGGCGCCGCTTCCATAATCTGGAGCATGTGTGACTCATTGCATGTCCCAAACTGTGCAGTTCGAGGGGCAGGGGCAGGAGGGCCGCTTCTCGTGGGTACATGTTGGGACAGACCATTTTTCAATGGTTCACGGTTCCCATGCAACCTCCTTCGAATTTCACCTACAGTGAGATCCATGAGAGAACTCTTTTGGTTCGATCCGAACCATCTGGGTTCATCTAGAGAGCGAACACCTACCTTGTGTGGTTCTCTGCTCATCTCAGGGTCATCAACCTGAGGGGCAGGGGCAGCAGAACTTCCCATGAACCGATCAGAGCCACCGTTCCAGCTGGACACAATCTGTGGTTTGTTATCATGAAAAACATGTATACTTTCACACTCTGAAGGAGAGGGAACCTCTTCTACTTCCTGCGAGTGGGACGTGACCTTTTGACCTGGGCACACCACTGAGGGTGTTTTTCGCTGTTCGAGCATGTCAAAAAATTCCATAGCACATTGTTTAATTTCTGCCATGGTACTCTCTTTGCAATTAACATTGAAGCGAACACATTTCATTATGAAATGTATTAGATTCAAAGTGAAACGACTTTTAAACAGGTAATCTTCCTCAATCCCAGTGACAGTTTTATCCCCTGTGTAAACAGAGAGAAGCCTGTCGTAAAACACCAGTGTCAAGTTTTATCAAAAAGCAGACATGTCTGTATTAAATCTGTGTAACTGTTCTGCCATCAACATTTGATTTTATGTGAAAATCAAATGAAAGGTGTGCTGTGAGTACAATATTTCAAATTGTTCCCCGTTTAAAAACAGGAACGTTCAAACGTACAAATTACAGGAAGACTACGTCTTCTCTAGTAACCAGCAGGTGGGGTGAGCAACGCTGGATAAATTTATGACAGCGCCCGCAAGTTCTCTCTCTGACCGCTATAGAGGCCCTGTTGTCGCCTGTGAGCGCAGCTCTGAGCTGCCAAACATTCAGACGTCTAACAACAGATCAAAAACAGCAAATCAGAAAGCCCAGAGCCCTGACGTGACAAAACTCTAGTATCCCCTTTCTCACAAAAATGAAATTATGTGAGTAAAATCGGTTGGACTGTGAAACATTTTAAACTGCGTTTAAAAGAAAAAAGGTCGGGCCTTCAAAGTAGTTGCCACTGTCGGTGTCACGTGACCTGGTCACATGGCGATCGGCAGTTGTAGAACAACTGACTCAATCCACCCATTAAAATCACAAAAACACCGCGTTTAAACAGTCTTTTCAATGACAGTAATGGACAAACAAGCATGGAAACTTGTAAGAGCAGGTTTACCGAAGTGAAAGTTGACGAAGAGTGGGCTCCCCCACCCCGCAAGCGTCAACACTTACAGCGTAACCGACCAATCACAGCGAAGACAGAACTGTAGTTCTAAAACCCAAGTGTTCATGGGAAACTGTGTCTTCCAAACCTAACGCCGCCCACGTGTGACGCGCCGTTCGAGCGGTGCGGTGTGTTCACGGACCTATGGTCGGTCGAACAAAAGCGTGGAACGGACTTTTCAACGTTCTAAAACAGTCATAAATATCGCAAAACACCGCGGTTAAGCCAGTCTTCGACGATATCACGTGCATAGAACTCAAACAACACAAATAAACCGTCAGAAATGTGTACATAAATTAATCTGACAACCAGCAGTCTACAGAAACCAACGTTCTTGAACACGACACACAATGGACCAATCACAGCGTTTTCAGCAGCCATCTTGTCTCGGTAATGCTAACGTTAGCTCGACCCAAAGTCCTGGACACACTTTCACAAAATAAACGTATTATTACACCGCAGAAAATTTTGTAAATGAGCTCAACTTTTTGTTGGCGTATGATTCTTATCCGCCCCAGAATTCGTTATTTGGTTCACTTTAGATCAGAAAGGAGAGATACACTGAACACGACAGACGCTCACTTAAAGTTCCAAACCAGTTTAATTAATCATAAGTTAAAAGTCACAGAATACATTTGTCCTATTCCTAACATCCATTACATTTGTTTTAAAAAGGTGAACAGTGAGAAAAAAAGAGAGAGATATAGTGAAGAAGGGAGGAGGGGGGAGAAGGCAGGGAGAGAGGGGGACAGGGAGAACATACAACCTGATCCGTGTGCTTACTTCTTCTCCCTTGCTGTTGGAGGATGGGAACTTTTTATACCCTTCTGTGGGGGTTTTGTTTCAGAGACTGTTGTCCCTCCTTTATTGCCAGAAGACAGGAAATACCATTTGCTTTTTTCAGTCTGCATAACCCTTATTTTCCAACTCACATGAGAGCTGACGGGGGAGGGAAGTGTGGCTTAACACCCAGAACAAAGAGGCTAGTGTCTCCCTGCCAGTCATAAATCTGTGAAGTCATAAAACTGACAGAAAGGCACCAGGACTCCTCATCATGCTCCAAGCCTGCCTCAAACTGATAAGAGGAGTTTTGTTTCAAAGACTGTTCTCCTTCCCCCACTCCCAGAAAGCCTCTTCCTTGTAAACAAGAAATACCATTGCATGTCTTCAGTATCCAGAGTTCCGTTTAAAGAGGGGATAATGACCCTAAGCACAAAAAATGTATTTTATTTTCACAACAAAACCCCCTTTGGACCTCAATTTCTGAGGTCCACCTCAAAAAATAAAATCACACAACACACAATGTAGTTTAATGCATATATACACAATATTCAATCAGTTTTTTCAAAATCCTCCAAGTTATGCCCTCTTGTCTGGCCACCACATTTTGACTCAATTTGTTAATATGCAAATTGTAGAATATAAGGAAATATATGCAAACTATGAACAATAATAATAGTAAGTGCTTAGGATATTGCAGAATTATGAACCTTAAGTTCCCAAGTTCCTCCTCCGCATCAGGCAGTTGTCTCCTCAGGGGCATTCCCCTGGCGTTGCTCAGGGCAGACCCCCGGCATTGCACGCAACTTTATTCAACTACTTTGGGTCTATCAAGGCATGAGAGTTCGAATGCGAGCTCCTCTTGTTGTCCAGCCCAATCCTTTAGCTCCTTCCTGGTTCACGGGTTGGAGCACACTGAACCGTGTGGATCCCCTGGCATTGACACGCACTGCCTGGGGTGTGCGTTCAGCGACCCCCCACGGGTCCTTCCTGACCAGGGCTGTTCTGGTCTTGCCTCCCCGGGACTCCGTTGAGAAAACTCCCTCAGCTGGAGCATTTCCAGGAACCACCTATCATAAACAGAATGTGCCACAGCAAACAACACCCAATCAATTATAAATCAGTAGTACAAAGAATGAATCATGCATGTTAGTTGGTTTGGAAGAGGCTTAATCTTCATTAGGGTTAATTATGAGTAGTTTTAAGGCGGTTCATACTTACAAAAAATACTGTACCTTTTCACTCAGCTTATAGCAGAAATTACACACATAACAATAACATCACAAGCGGCGGCAGAGCATAATTAAAAAATAACATAGCAAGCGGCGGCAGAGCATAATTCACAAAACATTGTACACCTGTGGTTCTATACACATTTTCACAGATTCAAAAAGTCACATGTCGTCTAGTCAAGTCAATTGCTATAAATCTACAGAACCATCATATTTCTAAACATCCTCTGATCAGGTCCACTTCAGGTTTGAGTGGTTTGAGCCTGCAGGCAGGAATCATTTCCAAGGGGGTCCCCCATCCTGCTTCACACACACTTTCACAGAGGAAAAAAAAAAGTGTTGTTAATTGCTCATTTGAAATATGCTTGCATCAATACTCCTTCCCCCATGCCATGATTAAAGAAAATAAAACGTTCAAGACCGATGCCGCCTCAATATCAACGCAAGTGAACTTTGTTTATAACGCCAATTCATCAGTTATCCTTATTATTCTTTGTATACTAAAATGTATTTACCATCTTTTAGTTAATTAGTTATTTCTAGGAACATTTGTCAACCTTGTTGTTTCTAGGAAACATTTACAATCTAGTTATTTCTAATTAGTTATTTCTAGGGACCAATTCCAACCTCTCTATTTTTAGAAACATCTGTCAACCTCTTAACCCCCTTTTGAAACAAAACTCTACCTTGTTTCAATTATGCCAAAGTTATTTGGTTAATAAATTGGAAATTGTGTCTAAATTTACCATCCTTTAACCTTAGCACTAGTGTCAGATGTTTCCTAAACCTCAGCCTATTGCCACCTCTAATTTGGTTTTCACAACCATATAGCTAACTATAATCTACGATATCATCTCATTTTCTTTAAAATTATAATCATTTACCAAAATGTACCCCTTGTGACACATCAGAATCCCAACATGCACTCCGCCAAGGACAACTGCAAAAACAAAAATATAAAAGTTGACTCGTTTTGGGGTCAGGAGCTAGGATCATTTCCCTTGCCCCCCTTCAGCTTCACCACAGAGTTACAGGAACCAGAAGAAGCAAGTCGTCAGATCCACCTGAGCACAGTATAACTAAAAATCATGAAGCCTGCGCTGGCAGGCCCAAATGTGCCTATGTGTTTCATTAAAAATTTATCATAGCAACTGTAGTTTTGATCCCGGCTACTAAGATCAACGACAGATCCTCACAGATCAATATGGGGTGCGGCCTTTGCTGGTATGAGTGACTTCAGGACCATTTGTTCTCTTGTCTGTTTGGAGAACGTGTTCAGCTTTCTCTTGTTCCAGCCCCCAGTGAGACGTTCACTGGGTTCTGATTCTCGTCCGGACCCCCCAAATCCGGACCGTATATCCTGGCCATTTGTGTCTGATGACCATGTTTTGACAGTTCTTTGAGAAAGTCTTTGCCTCTGCTCGGCTGAAAGTTTTTGTGGACAGTCTTTTGTTCTTTCTGTGCCTTTGTTGTTTTCAGTCGTTCCTTGCGTATGCCCCTCAAAGTTCTTGAGCAAGGTTGCATATGAGTTTGTTCTTCCCAGTGAAGTCACAGTGAGTCAGTTTCCGGACACACCTTCATATTAAATCTGATCCGATCTGATCAATAACCACAGTAGCTGAGATTCAAAAGTCAGATGCTGCATGTGTTTTGACAGAGGCCTATCTTAATGCATATTTACCATTATGTGTTCTGTAAAGATGAGGTGGGATTCACAAGACTCACTCTTGCCGTTCCATCAACACTGTTCAATGAGGCTATTTAAAAAATTAAAAAATTAAAAAATCATTAACAGACCAGGATCAAATTAATTTTCTGTTAACAAGCTCTATTATGGATCCTTCGACGGAGGCATCTTTTAATCTGATCTGCACAACAGATCCAAAACATTAGTTTACCTAAAAGTGAAATAATCAATTTAACCCTGAAATCAAAAAATACTGTAGCCTACTTTTATTTTAGAAAATATAATTTACGGTCTTCTAAGACCCCCTTGCTAGTATACAGTCTATGATAATTAGCCAATTCCTTGAGCCTTCTAAGATCTGCCTTCTTGTTGGATTTATTTATGTATCGTGTATATTTTCATGTCTAAACGGCACCGCTAGATGCCCTCCTAAATTGTCAATTTGAAATTATTAAGCTCAGTGGCTCATTTATTCAAAGTAAAATGTGGGCTCTTTCATTTTGGCCTGTTGTTCCAGGTATATAACTATTAGTCCAGGGGTGTCAAACTCATTTTGATCTGGGGGCCGCATACAGCTTAATCTGATCTCAAGGGGGTCAGACCAGAATACTCATTCCAAAAGTCCACTTTTGTCTTTGTATTAGTGCAAAGAATAAAGAAATTATAAAAATATTAACATTAAATTAATTGTCCTTTTACATTTTTACTCAGTTTAACATTTAAGTGCATTACATATTAAAGCTGCAGTATGTAGCATTTTTTATGAACATATTTCTTCACTCTGTCACTACCTCCTGACAGACTGATGTTAGCCAGGTAATCTCTGAAAAAAATTAAAAAAAATATTGTCCCCTTGCTTCTCCAGGTGGTAAATAAGCATTTCTAAAAAGAAAAGGTGACCCGCCATTTTCCAGCCAATAAAAACAGAGTTTGTAACCAGCCAATAAAAACAGAGCTTGAATTTGAATCAGCCAATAAAAACAGAGCTTGAATTTGAAATTCAACAGACCACAAGGGGGCAGAGCCACATATGGCTCTGAGGGGGAGGGATCAGAATGCTTTGCCTGTTGAAAATATTTCTAACTGCTGCAGTTCTACAGAAACTGCAGACTGAACCTTTAAAGAACTGATCAGTGATTGCACGTTTTAAAACATTTATTCAACAAACTGTTTTGTTAAATACCCTGATGCATGCTCCATAATCCATGTAGAGAAATCTAAAAAAAAAAACTAAATCTGGGCTTCTGGACATACAAAAAAAAACAGTTCTGTTAAAACCCTTTCCTGCATGTTAAAAGTGCATCAAAATTTAGAAATGAATGAATTTTAAATCCATTTTCCACATCTAGGAAGCAACTGTGAACCCATGAATTGAGCTTCGAGCGTAGCTGTTTTATTACTGCAGATTTTTAAGAAAATAGCGTTTATTTTTATTCTTTATTTTTTTTATAATTCACATTCATCTGCGGGCCGACTAAAACCCCCTGGCGGGCCGGATGCGGCCCGCGGGCCGGGTCTTTGTCACCCCTTAGTCGATTTTTAAAGTCCAACTCTCCACTTATTATAAATTGAGATTCCATTTATGTCCCCAATAGATTAAAATTAAAGATGTATTTATTTAAGACCTGTCTGTGAGGGCTACTCCCTCCTTAGCACTTTGAGATTTCCATTAATGAAAAGTGCGTTATAAATTGAATTCATTACTATTATTATTATTATTTATTTTTCTTCAAACCCCAATCTATCCTCTTCTTTTATTCATCTGACTCCAAACAGTTATTAAAATCTGCACCTGCATCCTTTTACTTTTATTAAATGTTTCAGAACGAATAACCCAACTGGATGACTAAATTAAATAAATAAAAATAACTCCGACCTGTTTTTGGTTTTTCTAGAAATTATTATGCTCCTGTCTGCAGTACCTTTTTTCGTCCATCAGGGGTCTCCATTATACTCAGGCTCAGTGTTTGCCAGGTGTACGATAATTTTCGTATTTGTACGATAATTTTGCCCTCTGTACGATGTACGATCAATAATCCCGACAAAGGCCAAAAATACAATAATTTCGCCATTCTGTAAACGTGTAATTGTGATCGGTTTTCATCAGCCTGTCGCAACTGTCTGTCTGAGTTTTTTGTGAACCCTGAAGGCGTCTTGGAATTCCAGCTAATCGTGCTTTTCTAAATGTGACAGAAGACTTTCTGTAGAGCTCTTTAGTTGCCCCCAGACAATAATGCGTATTAATGTCTATGGTTCCCCCCAGTACTGACGCCACAAAGCTGTGAGTGCCTGTTAAACGCTACAGTATTCAACAATAGAGTGACAATCCAGCATACTTATTTTGTTTATGATGGGTGTACGATAATCCTACATTTCTCACCTGGCAACCCTGCTCAGGCTATACAGGAAACGACTGTCTTTTGCGTCCCCATAGTTGCCGAATCCGCTTATTTCAAGCGGCATTGGGCTTGTTTTTCCCTGGAGTCGCTTTCAAATTTGATCATCCGCTTGTGGCTGGTTTTTATTTTCGCTTCTCGTGGACATTGAGTCGCTTATTTGTGCTTGTTTTGAAGGAGCTGATCGCTTCTTTCGGTCTAGAGATCTGGCAACCCTGCCCGGTCAATGCTCACAAGACGTGGACATTCACTGGAGCTATTCACAAAAATACGTCTTCCAGATTGGTAATCCACTTTCTCTGCTTCTTATATTGGAGAATGTAAGTATGATGCGTTCGGTTCTACCTCCTCACGTCCTATACACAAATTATAAGACTACATCTCGTGAACCAGTCGGACCTAGTGGCTCGTTAGCTTTGCTGTTAGCTGCTAAATTCGTCTACAAAACTAAATTTGGATTATTTAAAGTCGATATTGTTTATCTACACGACGCGCCACTGTACGCTTTGTTAGCGAATCCGATGTGAGCTGTCTACCGTTACAAAGTTATAAAATGTCCGCTGTTGGGCAGCCTATGCTATGCTAACGGGAGGTTCACTGCAATTTTCCAACTTTCCCGTTTGTCTAAGTGTTATAACCTAAAATTATTGAGATAGAATGTCATAATCCTTTTTGATCAATCCTTCCAATTGTGACGGTTCATTCGGCCCTAATTAATTTATCTCGAACTATCCGCAAATATTTTATTTGTTTATTCAAAAAACCGTACAATCCTGAGGCCTTCTAGCCTGGTTAAAACCAGACCCTCGTTCAGAGCTGAGCTGAAGTTCTATTTTTTCATTTCACCCACATTCACGCTGTAGAAAATGATCTAGTCCTGTTAAAATGGAGAAGTGTAAACCGTTTTAATTGTAATGTTTATTTTTGTGTTTCAGGAACCCAGCCCCAACTCCTGAAGAGGTGGAGAATTCGTTTATTACTCTATTAACTGCTGTATCTAAATAAAACTGTTCTAACTTTAGCGTCTCAATGTTTGTTTCATATGTAATCTTCAGATAGCTTGTGACAAGTTTAAGAAGAAAAGCAATCCATAAATATGTCATACAGGCTAAAAATACAGTAATCATTATTTTCCTCCTTCCATTTTTGAATTCTTTAAAGTCCATGACTCACCATGTTTTCAAATTGCCTCGCCATTATTTATTTGTTTATTTAAAAATAATACAGGAGCGTTTATTTATATGGTAGAGAAATAACACTAAATGTGTTATTTCATGATTTCATGATTTATAGCAGATTTTTAGCAAAAGCTCCGGGAAGATCTGCCCCTCTCTTTTTTCTCTCCCCGTGGGTCAGGAGTTCAGAAGGTAGCCGCACAGCAGAGCTCTGAGCACGCGTGCCCCGTGCTCTCTGGACAGAACCGAGCCCTGAGTCTACGACCAGAACTCCAGGGGTCACCGCAGAACGGGGACCCAGGGAGAAGACGAGAGAAGCCGCGCGGCTCTTGCTTCTCTGGGCAAAAGCTGAGAGGCTTTGAGAGCAGCGAGCAACAGTCCGCAGGGTGTTATATCTTATTAAAACGTCTATAAAATAAATAAAAAATAAAAACAGAGCACTGGTCCAGTTGTACACACAAATGCACCAAGAAATATGCAGTTTCAACTCCCATTTTTTAAAGATATGTATGGGAACAATTAAATAAATAACAAGTAGGACCGTGCTTTTATTGAGGCAAAAAATATTGTGATATCAAGGTATCTTACTTAATAATTTCTGTATATAGCCTGTTTCAGCTTTTTCAGCTAATTCTACATTTTTAATCCAACTTTTCAGCCTAATTTAGCAAAACCATGCTCTTGTTTAGCTATTTTTTTTTTAATCATTCTAATTAACTTAAACTGTTTATTTTCATTAGACCAGTGTTTTTCAACCTTTTTGGAGCCAAGGCACAGTGTTTTCATTGAAAAAATCACGAGGCACACCACCAACCAGAATTGTAAACAGAGATACTGTACTCTGTATCCGCCTATATTAAATATATAGTCATTCTTATCATAGTGTCTTGGATAGAAATGAAATAAACACAGAAATGTATTTTTATCATTTTATATTTCTTATTTCAATGTGGTCTTGTGACTGTTACATGCTCAAAGCAGCAAGGGGCGATATGTACCATTTAAGTTTACCGGTATATATATATATTTTTTTTTGGGTACTTCATTGTGTATTTTATGAGTGTGGACAAAGTCAAACACTAAAGCTGTTTAGAAAACCACTTGGTTTCTAAACTTAAAAATATTTAGATCACAGATCAAAAATTTAAACTGAGAGCCTGTATCATTTTAAGGGAAAAATATGTTGTTTCAAAATTTCATAGCGTCTACAAATCCCCCCAAAAAATTGGGATAAATCCATTTTTCCCACTGTGCCGTAGTAAGTGGACCACTTATAGCTTTGGCCCCCTCTCGGCCCCCCCAGCAATAAAAGTCTAGCTCCGCCACTGGTCCAGAGCAGCACAGCGCTGCAGAGAGAGAAAGCCACGCGCAGTTTGGAGAGCAGAGACAAGTCACGCAGGTGAGGCAGGCAAGCTGACGTGACATGGCAGGAAACCATTATTTTAGAACATAAAAAAGATTTAGTATTCTGTGACTAATTCTATTCTATTTTTATCTGGTCCAGGAACTCTTATCAGATTATTTTATCAGCGAAAGTCAGCGCGTTTTCCTCAATATTTTTTCTTCACTCAGTCCCACACTTTATTTATTTTATTTGTTTGTGGGTTTAATTTTTTTCTTCACTCAGTCCCACACTTTATTTATTTTATTTGTTTGTGGGTTTAATTTTTTTCTTCACTCAGTCCCACACTTTATTCATCTTATTTATTTGTGGGTTTTATATTTCAATGCCTTCATTCCTAGTGTATTATAACGTATTTACGCATGGTAATATACAAATACATCACCTCACCAGATCCCGCCTCCACTTAATCAAAATCAAATTATAAGTAGATTTAATTGACACTGTTTTTATAGTTAGCCACAAAACCTAACGAGATTAACAGTGAACTCGGTCTAGGGTTTCAGGAGCGACGGCGAATATTTATTCTAGAACCCCACTCCCCCTCAACCAGATTGATCCGTCAATCAACTGGGTGCGCAACCACTGCGTGTTTTTACTCTGGGATCTGGAGTCTTGGCTGGAAACTTACAATTCTACTTTTAATTGTAACGTTCTTTTTCTTTTTACACGTATTAACCCTGGAGTCCAAACACACTGAGTTAAGATTTGCCTATAAATGTCCAATTTCAGATTTCGTTTAAACAGGAATCTGCTTACCTTTTTTGTTGGAGTGACCGGTCACTGATCAGTGCTCTGGACTCTCGCTCATCCTTTCCTGTCCGTGCGTGCAACCAATCTCGGTGGAACCTCCATTTGTTGGCGTATGATTCTTATCCGCCCCAGAATTCGTTATTTGGTTCACTTTGGATCAGAAAGGAAAAATACGCTGAAAATACGACAAACACTCATAATTTAAAGTTCCAAAAGACCAGTTTAATTAATCATAAGTTTAAAAAAGAGTCACAGAATACATTAGTTCCATTCCTAACATCATTACATTTTTCTTTTAAACGTGGACAGTGAGAGAAAAAGAGAGAGAGAGAGGAGGGGGGAGAGAGGGGGACAGGGAGAACATACAACCTGATCCGTGGGCTTACTTCTGCCCTGCTGTTGGAGGATCGAAACTTTTTATACCCTTCTGTGGGGGTTTTGTTTCAGAGACTGTTGTCCCCCCTTTATTGCCAGAAGACAGGAAATACCATTTGCTTTTTTCAGTCTGCAGGACCCTTTTTTCAAACTCACATGAGAGCTGACGGGGGGAAGTGTGGCTTTAACAGCACCCAGAACAAAGAGGCCAGTGTCTTCTTGCCAGTCATAAATCTGTGAAGTCATAAAACTGACAGAGAGGCACCCAAGCCCCTCTGCCATAAACCACTCAGAGACCCACTTTCAAGCATTCCTTCAGTACCACCTCACATGAGTAGGGGCCTACATGCTCACATCCTGTCTCCTCTCAGGAAACCTTTACCATTCTATAAGAGAAACTAATTTTGAACGCCGTGTAAAGACTCCTTCAAAATAAATGTAAAACACGAAGACAAATATATTTTTATTTCACAACAACTGGGAGGAATCTGGGAACGGGCAGGAATGGATAAACATTGAAACTGATGTTTGTTCACCGTTTCACCCAAGACACAAAATGTCTCAAAAGACTGACACAACAAACCCGGTTCTTATTCACTCTAGCGAGGTTTGGTCAAAAGTCCATAGAATGTTAGAGCTTCCACATCAGGTACAGATGTATGCATCTCTCTGGAATAATCCTGCTATATCTATTGGGAAACAACCTGTATTTTCGGGACAGTAGCATTCAAGTGGCATACACACCATTGGTGATTTGTATAAAGATGGACAATTCATGTCCTATGAAGAGTTGACTCGTACATTTGAATTGGAAGGCAGAGCAAACTTATGGAAATATTTACAGATGAGACACTGTGTGACCGCCAAAATCCAAGACAATGTGGAAAATAAGATTTTAGATTTTATTAAGTTGCCACGTGATCGCCACACGACCTCCCGGTTTTATAAACTTTTGAGTGGACGTTTGAGTGGTGAATCATTGAACATTAAACTTATTTGGGAAAGAGATTTGGAAATTGAGTACACAAGGGAAGAATGGCTGGAGGTCCTGGCAAGGAGCGGTAAATATGTGAAAGAAGCACGAAGTAAATTCATACAATATAAAGTGTTGCATAGATATTATCACACTCCTACCAGATTACACAGAATGAAACTAATAACAGACAATTTGTGTTGGAAATGTAAAAAAGAAGTGGGGACATATTTACATTGTTTTTGGGAATGTCCTCTGATTAAGCCTTTTTGGATTGAAATCTTGAAGATTCTGAGTGCCTGGTTTGGCACAGAAGTCCCCCGGACCCCAGAACTGTGCCTACTGGGAGACAGATCTAAAATGCCGGACATTCCCAAAGGAACCCTTTCAGTTATTATGGTCGGTCTTGTGACAGCATCCAGGATCATCTTAAAACATTGGAAGACTATAAAACGTCCTGAAATCAATGATTGGATTAAATCAATGACTGATGCGGCTTCTTATGAGGTTATGCTCAGCAACCTGAAAGGGAGCAGAGACAGAGATTGGGACAGTTTTTGGGACTCACTAAAGAGTGTAACAAGTATTTAAATGACTCTGCTTTGTCTTACTTTCTTCTTTTTCTTTTTCCCTTTGTTTGGTTGGTTCTGAAATTGTTGGATTTTTGAATCGCACCAAGTGCAGCGATTACAAAATGGTCGAGGTAATTTTCTTTGTGGATGGGTCGTTACGCCTGTGGTTTAATGTTGCCTAGGGGTGGGGAGAGGAGGGAGGGGGTGCGCCAGCTCTGTGTTCTTATTTTGTTTTTGTTTTCTACTTTCGTTTTATGTTTTCTTTTTTTTCTTTTTTTTGTGTTTCGGTTGAAGGATTTAATTTAAATGTACATGTTCTAAAAATTCAATAAAAAACTTTAATTACAAAAAAAAAAAAATGTATCGCTAGTAGTGTCAAATGCTTTATAGAAATTGACAAAAAGTATAAAACTATTGTCGGGAACATATTCATTGTAGTCGATCATATCTAAAACCAAACAGATGTTGCTGCAGATATTCCTGCCTGACATAAAACCATATTGTTCCTCATCAAAAATATTATTTAGTTCTCCTTTCGGTCGTTAAGCAAAAATATGCTCAAATATCTTAATGTTATTGTTTAATAGACTAATGGTCTCCAATTCTCTATATTAGGTTTATCTTTGTTTGGTTTTGGAATCAATTCAGTCAAGCCTTGATGAAGAGAAGGGGGGTAGCTCTTCTTTTATTACTGCTTCCTCAAACATAGCTTTCATGAATGAGGCAAGTGAATTAATAAAATATTTATAGAACTCACTTGTTAAACCATCATTCACAGGAGATTTATTTTGTTTTATACCACAAATAGCTTCTTTAATTTATTTTAAACCAATTTCTTGATCACAAAAGGTCTTAAAGGAGTGGTAAATGGCATTGGAATCCTCATTCCAATGCCATTTACCACTCCTTTAAGACCTTGATATATTCTTGGCGACTGATTTTGGTGACTGCATTGTTTTGGTGTTGTTGGATCTATCAGCTGCGTTTGACACAGTGGATCACAACATTTTAATCACACGTTTGGAACAGTGGGTGGGCATTGGTCATATAGCCTTAGATTGGTTTAAATCTTATCTGACCAAGCGTACTTTTTGTGTCTGTCTTGATGGACATAGGTCCTCCTCTGCTCCACTCTCATGTGGTGTTCCGCAGGGCTCAGTTTTGGGCCCTCTTTTATTTTTGTTGTACATCCTTCCGCTTGGTTCTGTTTTTAGGAAATACGGGATTGCTTTTCATTGTTATGCAGATGACACACAGATCTACGTACCTTTAAAGAAAGCAGACTCAGCCTCTCTTCGGTCTCTGTTCCTATGTTTGGAAGATTTGAAGGCCTGGATGGCCCTAAACTTCTTGAAACTTAACGAAGACAAAACAGAGGTGGTGATTTTTGGCAATTCGACTGAAGACTCTCTGTCCGATTGCTCCTTGGCTCAGTATGTCCGGCCAGTTGTTACAAATCTAGGGGTCAAGCTGGATGCTGGTCTTAGGCTGGAGTCTCAGATTAAAGCAGTTGTAAAATCCAGCTTTTTTCATTTGAGGCAGCTAGCCAAAGTAAAAGCCATCCTTCCTAGACAGCACTTCGAAACAGCAATCCATGCATTTGTGACCACACGGCTGGATTACTGTAATTCACTTTATGTTGGTATTAGTGATCTGTGTACTTCCCAGCTTCAGAGGGTTCAAAATGCAGCTGCACGACTCTTAACAGGTACACGAAAATTTGACCACATTTCCCCTGTTTTGGCATCTTTGCACTGGTTACCGGTGCGTTACAGGATTCATTTTAAAATACTTTTATTTACTTTTAAAGCTCTTAATGGCCATGCCTCTCCATACCTGTCAGAGCTGCTGCATTACTACACACCCTCTCGTTCGCTCAGGTCAGCTGACCAGTTGCTTCTGAGGGTACTGAAATATATTTCTATCAGTATTACATTACACCCATTATGTTCCATTATTTGTATTCACTTAATTCTGCCTTATAATGTGAAATGTGACACTAGGCAGAACGTCTTTCTCTCGGGCTTTGTTTTCACTAGGGAACAGTTACACGCCTGCACAATTCAACAGACCCAACATTTGATGTTTACATTGAAGCTGATAGTTTGTTGACAGAAAGGAGGGTCACGTGGTAGTGTAGGTGGTTCCAGGGCGGTCCTGAAGCAGTCCAAGGCGGTTCCAGGTTCCAGGAGGCGGTGACGACATCCGGGGTTTTATAACCGTGGCCCTGCCTTTGAAGATGTGTGTGTGGACTTGTGCTCGGTGAGAGGTCTGTTGTTGCTGTAAGGTTTATTCTTATTATGTACAATAAACCTGCATAACTTGCACATTCTTTTCAGAGCTTCCTTCAACCTTTTGAATTCGCAACAATTTGGTGACCACCGACGTTGGAGGTTGTGAAGGGAGACGATTTGGAGGGTTTTCCCCCCACCGACAGGGACGAGCACGCGCGCAGTCAACAACCGGTGCTTCACGGAGGTGAGCAGAACTCCTATTACACAAAATGTCTGCTATCGGACACACTAAATTATTTGTTGACTGAGGGCTGTTTGTCTCCGGGTGGGCCAATGGTTTATAATGTTAGCAGCTAAAAGTAAAAAACGTGAACTACTGTTGGTATTTCATTTGAATGTGCATTTTTTGCGGTTTTTGTACATGTAAGTAAAGTGAAAAGCACATAAGTCCCACACACGCGCAGGGAAAATTTATGAGTGCCTTTGTTTGCTTTTCCCCCCTTTATGAGCTCCGGCCTATTGGCTAGGAGACACTTTCTTTTTATTTATTTATTTTTTGGACTCCGGGAGATCGTGGGGCTGAGGTCGGTCGTGAACTCCGGGACTTTTGCTCGCCGTAGAGTTCACAAAGGCTTTTATCCAGCACACGTTTTCGCAGTACAGAGTGGGTTGCCACTCCGGGTTCATAGGTTGCCGTGCATGTGATTAAAGTTCACAACCGGGACCTGTGATCGCTGTCAGAGTCACATTTTTCCTCCCCTTCCCAGTTGAAGTTAATTACCGTATTTTCCGGTGTATAGGTCGCAAACTTTTTATTTTTATTTTCATTTATTATTTTTTTACTTTCTTTTGTTTATTCATTTCTTTTTTTCTTTCTTTTTTTCTGTTTCACTTAGAGGCTTGTGACCTGTACTCCGGAAAGTGCTGTACGCAAACAAAGGCAACAGGGAAAGATTATTTATTTTCATATATTGTTTTGTGGGTTGTTGGATGCAGAGGGCTGGCTGGAACCTGACATGCAGCTGTCACACGGCCAGTCTCCCCCTATGGTTCCTACAGATAGGGCTCCCCTCCTCCCAGTCAGTACCAGGATGGAGACATCTCCTCCCCTCCTCCCTCCCCTCCTCCCCCCGCCACAGATGGCCTCTGGAAGTTCTGGTCCAGGGACCGGCTCAGGGCTGCTGTTTGTTCCGTTAGTTTTGTTCAGTGCTGCTGTTAAAAAGACTCCGGAGTGCAGTTGTTAGTTAATTGACAGTTAACAGTTTGCCCATTAGACAGATTTTTTTTTTTTATTTTTATTCTCATTTATTGCGTTTGTGAGTGTAAAAGCCAGGGAGACAGGAACCTGGTCTGGGGATGTGCCCGAAGCAGTTTCGCAGATGCAAACTGCTGGCTCGAACTCAAATTTATGGCTTCTAACGAGATAACACTTTCCTGTTGGTGCCTGACACGAAGGGAAAGAGGTACCGGGAAGGAGACATCTCCTCCCCTCCTCCCTCAACCTCCCTATACGCGCCTGTGAATCTGCCTACACGGGCACAAATGCCTTTTTCATCCATAAATCTCACTGAGTTGTCTCCCTGGTTCTGGTTCTGGACCTGCTAATGGGTCCGGCTCAGGGTTTCGGCTGATAACGGGGAGTTTTACAACTTAATCAGCTCAGGATGGGACTGTAAAAGTTACTGTTTATTAGTGTACAGTAGTTCCTTCAGTGCTGCTTTTGAGAAAACTCCAGAGTACAGTAGTTAGTTTGAAACCTGAATGTTATCTGTTTATTTCTTCTTGGGCAACTTGCTGGACGAGGGACTATCCCACAACTGTTCTGGGCGCTATGGATTAGATAGACTCTCAGGAGATGTTTTGCACTTTAATTATTAGCATATAATTTTCATAGGTGGTTCATTTACGTAGTTTTGTTGGTTATTTTCAGGGTTAAAGGTACATTTCAGATTTTTATAGGTGAGGTTCCCATGAACATGTTGGCAAATGATATCTTACCTGTTGCAGGTAGCTTTTTGCATTGCCTAAAGGAGTACATGCAGGGTTAATTTCACGCCATTAATTGTTACGTTTCCAGTTCTCATCACTTCAGCCTGGTGGGGTGCAGGTCATGTTTAATGACATATGAACATGGCCTGTGTAATAGTGGTTTGGAGTACTTTGGTGGATTATTTTTATTTTATTTATTTGTTTTTTTTATATGTGTATTTCTTTTCTTCTTGGAGGACTGCCGCTTGTTTGTTCTGCAGGACGTGTTTGGCCTTCTGTCCTGCCTGACAGAGTCCAGATGGGAGTCTTCTCGTTGCTGGCAGATGTGCTGGTGTGTTCATGACTCATACTGCGGGAGGTGACTTTATTTAGGTGTTTTCTGAGGATTTCAGCTTGGCATCTAATCAGTGAACGCTGCAGGTGTTCCATGACGACGTTTGGTTAGCAGTTAATTCTTTCTACTTGGTGGTGGATTTCACTTATACACAGATATGCAGCTCTCAATTTACAATTTTATTCCTCACCCTACAACATTCGCATTGCTCAGTACACTCGTTTGCATACACCTAGGTTCCCTCAACCGTAGCATGGACTAGTTGCATCATGACTCTGTGGTTTCGAACGCCATTCTTGGACAGATCACATTTTGTGCTGTCATTGAAGCTAGGTTTTGCTAACAACTCCTGTTGGCACCTGCACTGGACTGCACTGAACTGTCGAATTGCGTTGTGTTCAGCTGAGCTGCAAGCTGACACCACCTGCACTGAACTGCCGAAATGCATCATGTTCAGCTAAAGCCGCAAGCTGTCATGACTCATACCTGAACTGTTACATGGAGTTTTACATTTTTGCACCAGTTTCAACTCAAGTCTATGAACTGTGGTCTGCACCCACTGCTGGACTCTTGACATCTCCTATGGGGGCTGGAGAACTCATGACAAGTGAAAGTCAAGCTGGAAAACGTCACTACCAAACATAGCAGCCTGGCTGATGTGTCAGCTGACCATGTGATCTTCAGGTGGTGATTCAATAACTACAGTTTTTCATGATCAGCATATCTTTGCTATGGTAGAACCTCACGCACACTCATTATTCATACATACATGTACAGATCTCACTGACACGTGACGTGCATGGCCGCACACGTTTTTGTTTCGTCCTTCACGTGCTCACAGTACGGTTGTTCGGTATGGGCACCTGTTGCGTTCCTTTTTGGATGGGTGTTTTTCTTTTCTTTTTCCTCACCTTTTTGACAGGCATAGGTAGAGAGTTCGTTGGCATGATGCAGAGAAGGAAGGTAAATGTTTTCTTTGTCCTGGAGACCGAGTGGAAGGGCAGAAAGGCTCACGGTATTGGAGCAGGATTCAAGCTCTCTTACCATGGTGTGTGTGGACTTGTGCTCGGTGAGAGGTCTGTTGTTGCTGTAAGGTTTATTCTTATTATGTACAATAAACCTGCATAACTTGCACATTCTTTTCAGAGCTTCCTTCAAACTTTTGAATTCACAACAGTACCGAGGACAAAGCGCAAGCTTAGAGGGGGCCGTGCTTTCTCTGTGGTAGCTCCTAAGCTCTGGAATGACCTCCCATTAGACATAAGACAGGCCACTTCACTTGCTGTTTTTAAGTCTCTTCTTAAAACCCATCTTTTTTCTTTGGCTTTTGGTACAATCTGAGATGTTTTAACTTTGTTTTATTGTTTTATTGTATTCATAATTTATTATTTTAGTACTGTTTTTAGTCCCTTCCATTTTATGATTGTATTGTATTTTGTGATTGTGTGTACACACTTTGGTCCTGTTGGGTGCATAAAGTGCTCTATAAATAAAGTTGGTATGGTATGGTATGGTATTTTGGCCCCTAAGAAATACAGGCAGATATATTACAGATAAGTTCTAAGTCGGGTGGTGTTCCATTTCTCGCTGTCCACACTCTCGTCAACCACAGTGTTAAAATCTCCTCCCCACATAATTTTAGCTGCAGTAAAAAAGGATAATATTGAATTGGTCCTGCTCTCTATTGTTGAAAATAAGTTAATATTTTGTTTTTGGCCATTGAAGCCATAAATATCTATTATTATATATTGTGTCTGATCAATATCAACTACTAGAATAATCCATCTACAAGTGACGTCTGTAAACTGCTGTATAATGCTTCCTCTGAAGAACCCTTGTAGAGCA
>JBBPBX010035039.1:2418-14015 GCA_038048925.1 Garcialebias charrua
GGTTCCTATCCACTGCCGTTGTTGTTAGCGTTAGCTCCTAGTAGCAGACCATGACAATGACCCGAAACGGGAAGCGGCTGCAAGCTACTGGCACTACAAGTGAGTTCCATTGTGTCCGTCCACTGGTGGGTACAGCTGTTCCGAGGGGGGGTTGGGGCGACTATTTATTGCGGCTATCCATAGGGGGAACGTCGCCAAAGATTTATATGGATTTATATGTGTATAGAGTTATTATTGGTGTGTATGCAGATGTTTTATTAATTGTATTTACTCATTTATGTTTGAGTCGTTCCCGCTAACTGAAAGTGCGCCATCTGGGTAATGACTGCGGAAGTGCTGGAACGGGAGTCCGTGGCATATAGTCAATTTATTCCAAATTGGGGTATTTCAAACAAGTCGGTACAGAAAAGCAAGGAAGGTAGGTAACAAATTCACAAGCTATTTACAATTTTTTTTTTACATTCATTCAACCTTTATTTACACTGTACAGGCTAATCCCACTGAGCCTCGGCGACTCATTTACAAGAGAAACCTGAAAAATTAACACCTTAATTTTATAACTACATTTTTATAGTACGTACATATAAAGCATACACACATATACATTATCAGTCTGTGGAGCCACAACAAACTTGGTCTTATAAATTACACCTACTCATAGTGGCTCAACCAGTTTGATGGTGCTCTGATGGTTTCTGTAGTCCACCCTCCCCCACCGACTGTCCAGAGGACCTGACTTAACTTTGTTGGATTTTTTTCAACCTGGATTACTGAACCTGAATCAGGATGTTTTGAAGCACTTTGGCCATACCTCCAAAGGTGGGCTCCAGACCGCCAGGGAGCGCTAATGCGCTAATCCGCTTATAGCGTACCTAAACAATTTGTTAGCTTTACAGCGGATTGACTAACTTTTATAATTCATAAGCGGATTTGCGCTATTTTTATTTAAAATGCAGTATCGCTAATAACTAATTATCTATCAGTAAAAACGAAAAAACTTATTTACGGGCTGCTAACAGACCATATCCTGTCAGCGCCGGATGTGGTCCGTGACAAAAAAGCGTCCCTCAGTCCCGCTGCAGAGAGGTGTACTGGTGTACTTGGTATCCTTCAAGACCGAGGCTTTCCCAAAATGCATTGCGTTTACATTGCGCGTGCGTATTGAGGGAACATTTTGGATGATGTTATGGTGGACAAAGCGACAGAATACACTTTTAAAAGTAAGTTATGTTAAAATGTGGGATTAAAAAATTAAAAGCCTAAAGCGGTTATGATTTTAAGCAGATGATAGGCTTTTGTCATTTGCGTAGACATTTTTTTGTATTATTTTTTGTCGGAGATCAGCTCGTACAATGGGTCCCATAATATTTTCGCCGCTAAGCTAATTTTACTTTTTATTTTTTATTTTTTAAGGGAGCAAGGAGTAGACCGAAGCTTTTATTAAGCTTTTATTATTAAACCGTCCACACTTGTTCATTCAGAAAACATTTATGCACGATTATGGCCGCTTATGTTTTCACGTATTTAACCTGTACAAATGAGAAGATAATGGCTACAAAACGCAAAGTAGAAGTGTTTATCCCTGCTGAGGAAAGTGACCAGCTCTTAATTAGACCTGTGAGTTAATAATTAAGCTTTTATTAAGCTTCAGAATGTAAACAGCCACCTTTTCACGAGTGCAAAACAAATCTGCAGCTGTGTTATGGAGGTACACGACTGAATCAATTTATTCATCTTATGCGTAAAGTTTTTTTTTAATGTTTGTTGCTCTTTTTGCCAACTGTGATGTTTCCTCTGTTCAGGACTGTAAATGGTGGGTCAGTAGGAGTTAATGGGAAGCTGCTGCTGTGACTTGTTCTCTGGTTTGTCATCATGGATAGAGACCTTCCACTGCCCCTCCTGTCCTAACTGTCTCCATCACTGAGGACACTCCAGGTCCGAGCGCAGCAGCGGGTGAGCCAGGGCTGAGGAACGGAGACGGGGAAGAAAGAGGCAGCAGGACAGAGAGGATGATTTATTTCAGTTCATCAGAAGAGATGAAGCAGCAGAGAGAAGAACAAATGTAAGTAGAGACAGAATGGAGAGACTTTTCACAATTCTCAAAAGAATGAGCAAATAAATGAATTAATTTATTGTATTTTTATGTTCTTGATGTAACCAGTGGCACCTGTTGGTGCTCTCCATCACTGATTGAAAGGCAAGCAGATAAAGGAGCAGGTGTGGCCTTTCAGAAAAGTTTGTCAGAGCTCTGATTGTGCTTCTGCTGTTGGGGTGTGTGGTAAGAAATCACTTTATCATGATCTGGTGGTTTTAAAAACTCAAGGTATCTTTCCTAATGTGTTGTTTGGATGTTGCAGTGTTATCACACACAAGATTTGAAGGTGTGTTCTACATCCAGCTGCACGTGGGTGTGACGACGTGTCAGGTATTGTTTTTTATATAATGTATTAATGACTAATGAAATGAATTGTATATGGAACTGTCAAGATTAATTGAAGTTTGTCTTTATAGTTTCATATGTACTGTTTCCTGCTGTCCTTTTTGAGTTGAGTTTAATGAATTGTTTTTGGTCTGCCCGGGCCTTGCATGGCCTGTAGAGCAAAACATCTGGGAGTGTGTCTTGTAAGGGTGGACCAACCACTTTATTTTTGTTTTGTTTGTCCTTATTTAGCCACCCACCTAGGTGACACCAGATGTAGCTTATAGCCACAAGCCTTCACGTCCTGGAAGCTTGACCCATTCTCGTGTGTGTAGTGGTGTGGGAACCTGAAGTTTGTGGCCTTCTGCACTTAGTTTGGTCACTAGTTGGCAGTGTAGTGCAAATATTGCATAACTTAGTGGCTACCAATTGTTGAATTTAAATAGCGGTTTAGAATTTAGCTTCCCCTAATTTTCATAAGACATTAGTGCTTTTGAAATAGCGGACATAAATAAATAAATTAGTGCTTTTGCAATAGCGGAACTAATTTTTGGATTAGCGCTGCCCAGCACTGACTACCTCAAACAAATGAGCGGAGGAGAGGGCGGACTCCAGAAACCATCTTAGCACCATCGAACTGGTTAAAGGTGCTATTTAGAAGACTGAGTTTGATGTAGCTTCTCTGTCTGAGTCTTCTGGATAAAAGACGAAATTCTTCAACTGGTCGGGACTTAACTTTGTTGGATTTTTCTCCCTGGGTTATTGAGTGGTGGTGCAGTTGGTAGAGCTGCTGCAATGAGCAGCAGTATTTAAATACTGTAACATTTTAAATAAACAATCCATGCCGTATGGGTTGTTTATTTAAAATGTTACAGTATTTAAATGGTTTATTGAAGGAGAGAGACTGGGAGTAACAGGAGATGAGTGTGATTAAGCCTGGCACATGTCATGACAAAGTTTACTGAACTTGAACTTGGACTACTGTCTCCCTACTTTGCGATTTTTCAGTTATCGCACAAGTGTGTGTGTGTGTGTGGGGGGGGGGGGGCAGAGTATGGAACCCCCGCAATAAACGAGGGACTACTGTAATGCATTCCTCTCAGTAATTTTTATTTTTTTATCTTTGCTTTTTTGTCTTATCCCACCAGGTGGTGTTCTACTTTTACACCTGAGAGCCTTCGTAAAAAAAATTAATGAGACGGACATCAGCTCAACCTAGAAGCAAAACCATCTATTGATCAAATGTCGTCCCGCCTCTTATCTGGTTTGATTTTTTTTAAAATTAAGTTTGGATGAAAAGAACAAAAACTCACTTGTAATGTGCTCAAGTGAACATTTACTCTGAACGAGCTGCCCCACATGCATGCAGCTGCAGCCTCGGACACTCCACAGCTTTTAACAACTGGGCGTGCGTGTCATTAGGTGCACCATGCTCCGGCACTCGCAAGTATATCTGGAAAAGTAAATGCGAATGAAAAAATAAATCAGTCATTGGACTTGTATAATTTAAATTTTTTTTAAAGTTTGTAAAAAAAATACACTCTATCTACGACATGTATGTCTGAACAGAAACAGGAGTAAATCTGACCAACAACAAAGCATAATTTTCATCTGACAGATCTGAAGTTTCAGGAGGAGGGTCTTCACAAAATGCCTGACTGGAATCTTTTTTATTTTTTGTAACTTTTTTCCCCATTTGATTGTGGTTGTACAAGTGAGAGTGTGGGGGATGTGTTTATAATAAAAACTGGATTAGAATACATATTTTGCCTTTTTAAAAATGTGAAATTTGAAGTTTTTAAAACTAAAAACTCTTAAGGAATTAAAATAAAAAGTCATTTAAATTTGATATTTTTTTATTTCAGGCTGAGATAATTTTAAAATCTTTGACTAAAACATGAGCATGCATCAGGATATTTGACTGAAACAATTAAAGCAGCAAGTGGTCCATTTTCTTCTCTAAGCAATGTGAATAAAAATAAAGTTTAAGGGTTAAATGTCCATAAATTATTCATGCGTAGATCAATCAGGAGTTCCTCAGGTCAGAATGATCCTTAAAGTGTTTTGGTAATTGTAAAAAGATGACGCAGTGAAAGGTCATGAACTGGAGGCAACCTGTCATTCAACTTGTCATTTCTTTGATATACTGAGATTAAAATTAAATTGAAATAATAACTATATTTATATCAAACATATTTTTGAACAGAAAGGTCCAGCAACACATCATGAAATCTTTTATTTCCTGCCTTCTCAACAGGAAACAAGTCATTTGACTCTGGTGGTGGCAGCCGTTTTTATTTCTGTTTAAAGCCGTCACTGACGACTGCTGAACACGTCAAACCATAAGCACTAATAATTATTTTAGAAGTCGGAACTTTTTGCAAATGTTGGTTCCAGTTTGAAGTCTTCCTCGTCTCCCTGCTCCTCCTCCTCTTCTGTTGCTCCTGAAAGTCTCTCAGATGAATTTTTGATTCTTCCCTCCTCGGCAGCGACTCTCAGCAGAAAGATTTGTTCTGTAATTCAAAGCGATGGCTGCAAAAGGAAAAAATGAAAAAGAATAATGTAGCAGCACTGTTGCTGCTTCTTTTATTCTCGTTGTTGTCTGTAAAAAAAATCTGTCAAGTGCTGCTTTCCTTCTTCTTTTTTTGATTAGTTCTGATTCTTGTCTCCACGTCTGGCTTTTTGTTCTTGACCCAAGAAATCCTAGCACGGTTGCTGCTCTTTCTTCTGTGGTGGAGCTGGGAATACTTAATGTTCTCCTCGGGGCGGTCTCCACCTCTGTGTTTGGGTCAGTGCCATTTGTCTTCAGATGGTGACTCCAACACTCAACTGGAGCTGCCAGTTGATTAATCCCTATTAGACGAGCTGTCACTTTCCTGCAGAGCTCTGAGTGTTGGGGGTTACTGACGTTTCCTCGCGTTTTTCTGCTTTTGTCTGAGATGTTTCTGTGTCAGAGATGAAGAGCTTCTGCAGGGCTGAATGTCACCCTGAGTCTTCCTCACAGAGGAGCAACCAGGAGAAGGGAGCTGACATCACAGCGTGTTTATGGCTTTAAATCAAGATCTTCTGCAGAGCTCAGCTGACAGCAGGGTGCATGCTGGGTCGTCACCTGCTGAAACCAAGATGGAGCATCATGTTGACCCAAACAGGCAAAACCCTGTGGTGTTTGAGTTCATCTGAAGGAGCTGCTTGAACTCATCAATCCACTGCTCCACATTCAGACCAGGTTCCTGTCTGCACACATCTGAACGGTTCAGCTTTCGCGTTTTATTCTCCTTCCTCCACATGTTAAACAATACCCCACAACGCGCTGAAAGCGCTTCGCCTAATGAGTCTCAATAAGGAACATATTTGACGTTTTGTCTTTGCGGCAGATAATTTTAGCTGCTGTTTGTGAAAGCTGCAGGTCGGAGCTTCACCTGCAGCTGTGAAGCTGAACATCAGAGTGAAGCTGTTGCTCGTGTTGATTTCTTGTGTTGTTTCTGCCTTCGTCGTCTGCGTGTAATGAACTGAGCAACAGCCCCGAGGTTGGCTTTAATGTTCCCTGTTGTTCTGTTGTTTCTGCAGGCTGTAAACAGCTCGTCAACACGCTCTAAATATTCATGCTGCTGCTTCTGTGGATCAACAGGCTGTTTGCATTACAACATGCACAGGGCAAACACCGACACCGTGTTTACACGTGAACGAGCTGGAAACGTGTTTTCCTGTGTTGATATGGAAAAGTTACACTTGTACATACTAACACTGTGCTCACTGAATTCACTATACTGTAGTTTTTATTTCAGCTCACTAGCTGGAAATATAAACATGTTCGTACGGATCGAGTTAAATCAGGTCTTGTTGAAAAATGGGTGATCAGCCCAAACAGCCCTCGGCCATTGTTAAATCAATTCCATTTCAATTCAGTTTATTTCTATAGCTCCAAGACACAACAGAGATTGTCTCAGGGAATTGTACAAAAACATTCACTTACATCATAACAGCCAATTAGCAAAAGTTATATATGGAAACCAGCAGATTGTCTTGAATCTTCACTTCGTCATAGACTCCCATCCTGAGCAAACACAAAGAAGACAGTGGAAAGGAAAAACTCCTTTTGAACAGGAAGAAACTTCCAGCAGAACCAGGCTCAGGACGAGTGGCCATCTGCTTCAACCGGCTGGGTTTGAGAGGACAGGAAGTAGAAACAGACACAGAATGACACGTCCAGGTGAACTTTCTATAGGAAGAACGACAGAAAACATGTTAATTACAAATACAAACAGGTGGAGTAGAGTAAGTAAAGACAGCAGCAGAGAGAGGAAATGTGGTCAGTTTGTCCTCCAGCAGTCTAAGCCTATCCACCTCTTTCGCGAAAAGCTCATGTAGACCGCCATGACAGTCCGGTCCCGCCCCCCTCCCGGTAGTGTACTTCCGGCTGAAGTCTTACCGGTGTGTTTTGCTGCAGGGGCAGATCTACTGGGGTGGCATGGGGTGGCAGTTGCCACCCCAACAGAGAGCCTTGCCTCCCTGTTTGCCAACCTAGCTGGACATTACGAACGCGAAACTCTTTTTTCCGACAACATTGAATGCAGCACAATGTACCGGTAGTGATGTGTTCCACACTCCTTACCAGTTGGTGGCGGTAATGCACACCTATAGATTTTTGCCAACCTCCATTAAACTCATCAAGAAGAAGAAGCATTGTTTACAACTGAGTTCTGACTGAGTGGCGGCGGGAAGTGAGAAATGAAATGAAAAGAAGACTGAACACAGCAGTACGAGAGGAAACAGGTAAAAAAGTATTAAATATGTCTCTTTTTGAAAAGTAATTGCAGTAGTAGGCAGTGCAAGGGGGAGAGCGGTTGTCTCCTGTAAAGACGCCAAGTCAAAGTCTAGTACCGTCTGGCTTTACTATTTCCAACGAGGCGGCTAGCTTAACCACAGTATTCAGAACCAGTCATGGCTGCAGTATTGCTCAGAGTAGGTCTGGCAAAAATAGGCAAAAATTTTACGTCAATAGACATATGCCAACTTTTTGTTCTAACTCCAAATTGTTTTTGAAAAATTCATGCGGTGTTGCACTCTAAATCAGCCCTGTTTTTTTTTTGTTGTTGTTGTTGAAGAGAGGCCAGATGACAGACACAGCCAGGGTCCAGGACCAAGCCAAGATGAAGGTCCCCCTCCAAAAAGAAAGTCAGCACTGGTTCATCTTTTAGGAAAGACGTTTCACCAGGTCAGTGCCTCCACTAAATCCATCAGAACCACAGCTGAAGAAGAGCTGAAGAAGAGCCTGGAAGTCCCTCCACTGACTCTCTCAGAAGACCCTCTCCATTGGTGGAGATTTCATGAGGGAGAGTTTCCTCTACTGTCTAAAATAGCTCAACACTACCTGTGCATCCCTGGAACAGTGTTCTCTACAGCAGGAGACATTGTGACTGCACAACGCAGCACTCTTACTCCTGACCATGTTGATCAGCTCATTCTTTTGCAAAAGAATCTAGTCATTACTGATTAAAAAGAGTTCTATATCATACCATTTAGATGGTTTACAAATTACAGTTCTGAAGTGTTTTTATACAGACATGCACAAGATTTGAGATTTTGTTTCAAAGTACCAAATGCAACATGATTGAGACTGAAGTCTGTACATTTCACATTTAGTTTGTTTTGAAAATGTAGCAAATGTTAGCAATATGGTTTTAAAAAAAACTGTGAAATCTGTATTTTATTTTGAGTTAAATGTTTGACCTGTTTGACTCTGTTTTTGTATTCTGTGATGAACCTGAGACCTGTCCAGAGTGTCCCCCGCCTCTTGAACAGTTACTGCTGGATATGGGCACCTGCGATCCAATAAGAAAAAAGCGGGTAAAGATAAAGATAATCAATGATGGATGGATGGATTTTGTTTAAAAGATTTACCAAATATATTTAATAAATCTTTTAAACAAAATCCTTCCATACATATTTGAAATATGGGTGAATGCAATATGATTAAGACTGTGAAGTTTTTGCTTTTTTAGTTAAATGTTTATGCAATATAGTTTACTTTTGTATTTTGAATTATTTGTGATGGACTTGAGACTTGTCCGGGGTGTCCCCCGCCTCTCGCACAGTGCTGGATATGACACCAGTGACCTCCAGGACCCGATAAGGATAAAGCGGGTAAAGATGATGGATAGATGGATTTTGTTTAAAAGATTTACCAAACAAATCTTTTAAACAAAATCCATCCATACACATTTGAAACATGGATGAATTCAATATGATTGACTGTGAAGTATTATTTATTTTGGTTAAATGTTTATGCAATATAGTTTACTTTTGTATTTTGAATAGTTTGTGATGGACTGGAGACATGTCCAGGGTGTCCCCTGCCTCTCGCACAGTGACTGCTGGATATAGGCACCAGTGACCTCCAGGACCCGATTAAAGCTGCTGCATTCTATTCATATACCCATCTGCTCACAATTCAGGCTGCTGTATTTATTTATACAGGTAGTCCCCAACTTACGAGCGAGTTCCGTACCTACGGGCCGTTCGTAAATCGAAAATTTGTAAGTAGGATCACAATTTTTTTTTTATTATTTATTTATTTATTTATAAATGAATACATGGGCAGCACGGTGGCACAACTGGTAGAGCTGTTGCATCTCAGCGAGCAGGTCGCCGGTTCAAATCCCAGCCCGGGGGCCTTTCTGGGTGGAGTTTGCATGTTCTCTCCGTGCATGCGTGGGTTTTCTCCGGGTGCTCCGGTTTCCTCCCACAGTCCAAAAACATGCATGTTAGGCTGATTGGTAACTCTAAATTGACCCTGGGTGTGAGTGAGACAGGTCCCTCTTGTAAATGAGTCCCCGTGGCTCAACGAGGATAGCCTGTATAAATAAAAAGGTTGAATGAATGTACAGTACTGTACAGTCACCAAGCACTTAGACTATCCTAACACAGTTTTTAAAGATGAAGGAGTGAGTTGAATTGTCTCCCTTTCACATAAAGGGAGCTAGCTCCCTTTATGGGAATGGAGCCTGCAGGGAGGAGGGAGACAATTCAACTCACTCCATCTTTAAAAACTGTGTTAGGATAGGCTAAGTGCTTGGTGACTGTACAGTACTGTACATTTATCTATTTCTTAAATATATATATATATTTTTTATTTATTTATAAATAGATAAATGTACAGTACTGTAAAGTCACCAAGCACTGAGCCTATCCTAACACAGTTAAGGAGTCAGTTGAATTGTCTCCCTCCTCCCTGCAGGCTCCATTCACATAAAGGGAGCTATTTTAACTTTCACTTTATGTGAAAGGGAGACAATTCAACTCACTCCTTCATCTTTAAAAACTGTGTTAGGATAGGCTAAGTGCTTGGTGACTGTACAGTACTGTACATGTACTGTATTCATTTATAATTTATTTTTTAATTTTTAATTATTTTTATGAGATGCATATTCGTAAATCCAAAACCTCGTATGTCGACGTGCTCGTAAGTCGGGGACTACCTGTACTGTATTATTTGACATTATTAATGTTTGCTACAAGCATACATTATTGTTTTAAATAAATGTTTTATTTGTTTACATTATAGTTTAATCTTTTCATGATTTCAATAGAAAATTGTTTCAGAATCAAAAATCGTTTCAGAATCGAAAATTGATTCTGAATCGAAAATCGATCCTAGGATGAAAATCGTTTTTGAATCGAAAATCGATTTTTAATCGCATTGGTGCATCAAAAATTAGAATCGATGTATATATATGTATGTATGATATGTATATATATATATATATATATATATATATATATATATATATATATATATATATATATGTATATATATATTATATATATATATATATATATATATTAGGGATGTGCCGATCGATCGGTCACCGATCATAATCGGTCGATAATCATTAAAGCGTATGTGATCGGCTTTTGCCTTCAATTACCGATCACAGAGCCTGTGATGCGAAGTTTGCTAACTGCAAAACGTGCGACGAAAAAGTACCTCGTGGAGGAAGTTCAACGAAGTCCTTCAACACAACAAACCTAATTCGTCATTAAAATGTTTTAATACGTTTTAATAACTTACCAAAAGCCGTCTGCCAGCGCCGCCATTAGCAACACCTGTTAGCATGTAGCCCCACCGAGTAGCCCCACCGAGTCCGCTGCGCAGTTACGGGCAGTCCAGTTTAGCTGCGGCTTCAAAAAGGCTGTCGGCTTTGTTATTCCAAGTTAGCTGGGTGTCCCCCGATATCTTCTGCTTCCAGTCCGACATCGAGGCGAGCTCCAGGAACCTCTGATCGCACAAAGCCGGCTGTCTGCGGCAGCTCTGGTTTAGCATGTTAGCCTTAGCTCATACCATGAGCTGCTGGTCTCGCGCGGTGCTGTGGGAGCGCTCGGCGGAGCGATCGCGGCTGCTGCTCCAGTCCTGAGACATTCACAGAGTTCAGGGAGTGTTTCCAGTTAATTTATCCGTATGAGGCATCCTCTTATGGGAGAAACAGTCCTCCAAAAGCCGACTGCCGAGTCTGGAACTAATGAATGTAAAATGGCGGAGGCGGTATTTCCGGTTCCTGGTTCCCGCAGGAAGTTGTTCAAAAAAGCACGAAATTATTAAAAAATAATAATAATAATGATACTTTACGTATTTATAAAGCCATTTGTAAAAACAGCCAACAATGCAGCTTTAAGTAGCAAATGGGGTATTTTAGTTTTTTATATGAAGTAATAGATGTGTTTAAAAACAATAAAAAAAACTTTTTTTTTATTGAAAGTTAGTGAGGTAAACATTTTTCTTTGATAATGCAGTTGATAATTACTTTTATTTACTTTGTTCTCTGAAATAAATGAGTAAAAATATGTTTTTGTCTGAATTATGTTGATTTTATGGTTCTGAAAAGAACATGAGTGCTGCTTCTGGCTTCAAGATCAGATCTTGTAGCCAGAAGCAGCACTCATAAGTTACAGGCAATCCATCTGATCGGTGATCGGTGATTGGTATATGTGATCGGCACACATATAAGCGATCGGCATTTGTGATCGGTATCGGTGATCGTCACACATAGGTGATCGGTATCGTGATCGGTTTCATAAAACCTGATCGGCACATCCCTAATATATATATATATATATATATATATATATATATATATATATATATATATATATATATATATATATATATATATATATATAT
>JBBPBX010035039.1:18768-32277 GCA_038048925.1 Garcialebias charrua
CTGGGTGGGGGTATGGGTTACCTTAGAACCTGGACGTGGACACCGCGCAACCGCGAGCTGTCAGGGGAGGAGGGGGTGGGGGGGTACGGGTGTCGTGGCAATTGAAAAATACAGTAGGGGAAGGTTACAGGTGTACTGTTACCCCTCCCCCCTCCCAAAGCACAAAGGCGGAGTGATACATACTACAGGTACATAAGCAAATGGCGTGAATGCAGCAGCTTGGTTGAGTTTGGCGAACAACGAGAGAACATTGTAGTAGCGAGTTTATTAGCGAGTTGTATTAGCGAGTTTAGCAGCGAGTTTAGCAGCGAGTTTAGCAGCGAGTTTAGCAGCGAGTTTAGCAATGAGTTTAGCAACGAGTTTAGCAGCGAGTTTAGCAGCGAGTTTAGCAGCGAGTTTAGCAGCGAGTTTAGCAGCGAGTTTAGCAGCGAGTTTAGCAAGAGTTTATTAGCGAGTTTAGCAGCGAGTTTAGCAAGCAAGCTAACTGGCTTTTGAAAAATGGCACCGAAGCGGTCGAACAAATCTTCAGGTGGGAGCGCCGAGCCGAAGAAGCGTAAGGCGATCAGTTTGGACGTTAAGCTGGACATCATCAGACGGGTTGAAAGGGGAGAAACAACGTCTCAAATCGGGAAAGCGCTGAACTTAGCAACTTCAACAGTGAGTACCATAAAGTCAGATAAAGAGAGGATTCTGGAGCATGTCAGAGGGTCTTCCCCAATGAGAAGCACGGTGAATACTAAACAACGGACGGGGATTATCACAGAAATGGAACGACTTTTAATAATTTGTATCGAGGACCAATGTCAACGTCACGTTCCACTGAGTTTATTAGTTATCCAGGAAAAAGTGAGACTGGTCTATGCAGATTTGAAACAACAGAGGGGGAGGGCAGCAGCGAATCAGAGGAGTTCACAGCTTCACGAGGTTGGTTTAACTGTTTCAAAAAAGAACCAAATTTCATAACATAAAAATTCAAGGTCGGTAAGACATTTTGTTATCTGTGTTTCATTTCTTTTTTATGAAAGTGTGACATGTGCTGTAAAACAGTGTAACATAACATTTATTAGTGTGAAATTAGCTTTAAAACAGTGTAACATGTGGTTTTTTTGTGTGATATGGGCTTTAAAAAAGTGTTACATGATCTTTTTTGTGTTACATGGCCTTTTTTATTGTGATATGAGCTATGAAACAGTGTAACGCGACCTTTCTTAGTGTGATATGACCTTTTTAGTGTGAAATGAGCTTTAAAACAGTGTAACATGTCGTGTTTTAGTGTGATATGGGCTTTAAAACAGTGTCACATGACCTTTTTGTGTGATATGAGCTTTATAACAGTGTAACATGACCTTTGTTTTTGTTACATGACCTTTTTATTGTGATATGAGCTTTAAAAAAGTGTAATAATCTTGTCCTGTGTGTGTTTATTTTCACCAGGAGAGGCAGCGAGTTGGGATGTGGAGGTAGCATGCATGTTCTCTGACACCTTGGCCCAGATCATCACGGAGGGGGGTTACACGGCATAGCAGGTCTTCAATGCTGATGAGGCTGAGCTGTTGTGGAAGAGGTTGCCCGACCGTACCTACAACAGCAAGGAGGAAAGAACAGCTCCAGGGCACAAAGTGAGGAAAGAACGCCTCACATTGCTGTTGGGAGGGAATGCCGCCGGAGATTGTAAGTTAAATCCGCTGTTGGTATACCAGTCCGAGAACCCCAGGGCCTTCAGTAACGTTGATAAGAAGACGTTGCCGGTGTATTGGACCTCAAACCAGAAGGCCTGGGTAACAATGGCAGTGTTCCAGGACTGGTTTACCAACCATTATGTCAAAGACGTCAAGCACTTCTGCAAATCCCAATGCATTCCCTTCAAAATCCTGTTGATGTTGGATAATGCCCTGCAAATCTCACAGACCTCAACCAACATGTGAAGGTGGTGTACATGCCACCAAACACCACCTCGCTAATCCAGCCAATGGACCAGGGGGTAATATCCACCTTCAAGGCCTACTACCTTCAGAGAGTCATCCGTGATGCTTTGGAATCAACAGAGACCAACCCAGAAGTCACCCTCAAGGACTTTTGGAAGATGTACAACGTCCTCCAAGCTTTGCATCACATTGGTCACTCCTGGGCTTGGGTGAAGCAGAGTGCACTGAGTGGGATGTGGAAAAAGCTCTGTCCACAGCTTGTGGAGGCTTCACTTGAGTCTGAGGACACAGTGGCCAGTGTGATCCAGAATGTGGTCGAGATGAGCAGGTCACTCCAGTTGGACATCGAGCAGGACGACGTCGAAGAGTTGCTGGATACAGAAGGAGAGGAGTTGTCTACCGAGGACCTCCTACAGCTGGAGAAGCAGATCGTGGAGGAGCATGAAGACAGGCCAAGCCCTCCGGCCAATGTGTTCACGAGACAGACCTTGGCTAAGGCATTTCAGAGCCAGATGGACACCATGGCCATGTTTGAGACACAGGACGCTGATGAGGAGAGGTTCGCCTGAGTCGTCCTGGATGACCTGGCTTGTTACCGGCAAATCCGGGAGGACAAAAAACATGAGGCCGTGCAGAGCACCATGCTACAATTTGTAAAGAATGTCCCTGCAGTGCCTCCAGGATCTGCTGGAACAGCAGCAGACGAAATGCCATCAACCTCTGCTGTAGCAAGCCAGGAATCTTCTGATGCAGCAAGCCAGGAGTCTTCTGCTACAGCAAGCCAGGAGTCCATGGACAGTGACACATCATCCTCTCTCCAGTAAACATCCCTCCCTCCCTTGTACCCTCCCCAAGTTAATGAGATGTTGTTTTTATTTTTATTTTCTGTTTTGTTTTATGTTACTGTACTGTACAGTTACTTCATCTGTTAACCCAACTGTATTTGTTCATGTCCACAGCCGTCTCCACGTCGTTCTCCTCCTCATCATTATCATCCTCCTCCTCTCGACTCCACTCAACCAGCCTTTGCAACACCTACTTCCTTCACTGACCTGCTCATCTCCCCACTAACCTGCACAGCTTCATCATCCAGGTACAGTACAGTAATGAAATGTACATTTTATTTTGCTTTTCTGTTTATAATTGCTGCATTTCTTGATCCACCTGTGTCTTGTCATATCCACAGCCTCCAAAGCATCATGGAAAGGCCCCTCCCTGGTCCATCCAACATCAGCACCACACACATCACAGTAAGGACAACTTGTTTTTGTCTGTGTTTAATTTATCAGTAAGCATAAGAACTTGGTGTCTGTGTTGTTTCTTTTGTTTCATTAATGTTAACTTACACATGTCTATGTTCGTTCTAACAGTGAGACCTGCTGTGCTCCCTCCTCTCCTGCATCCATTGACATCACACTGACTGATGTCATACACCTGAACACATCTGATCTGCTCTGACGTGCTCCATCTTCTTTCTACATCATTTGGATAACAGTAAGCAACATAACAACTTGTTGTCTGTGTTGTTTCATATGTTTCATCAATGTTAACTTACACATGTCTATGTTCTTTCTAACAGTGAGACCTGCTGTGCTCTCTCCTCTCCTGCATCCACTGACATCACACTGACTGATGTCATACACCTGAACATATCTGATCTGCTCTGACATGCTCCAGCTTCTTTTTACATCATTTGGATAACAGTAAGCACACATAACAACTTGTTGTCTGTGTTGTTTCATATGTTTTATTAATGTTAACTTACACATGTCTGTGTTCTTCCTACATGACCTGTGTCGGTCCGTCAGTTGACCTCATGTCGTGTGACCTATGTTGGTCCGTCAGTTGACTTCACGTCATATGAACTGTGTCGGTCTGTCAGGTGACGGACAACAATATGTCAAGCATGTTGTAGAACACAGCAATGGGCCACCTGCATGTTCCGGCACGCACCATATATACACCGTATATACATGTGCCAAGGACAAGGAGAGAGACAGTACTTGTAAGGACATTCTACTAACAGTCAGACCCCTGCTGTGCCCTCACCATCCCTCTGCATCCAGTTCAATCACACTTACTCCAGTCATAACCTGGACACACCTGACCTGATCTGTGTCATCTGCCCTCTCCTGCATCCTCTTGCAACCTCCTGCATCCTCCTGCAACCTCCTGCATCCTCCTGCATCGTCCTGTGTCCTCACATTAGGACCACACATCTGACGTGAACTTACATCTTACCTCTGCCTTCTGGACTCACATGCCCCCCTTCATTCATGGTTGAACAGCTACCCTCAAGGGTTAAGTAGTTCCATCTGATCCAGGTTTGACCATCAGAACCACCTAATAAGCTTGTCTACCTCCACTTCAATCAAAGTAAGGGAATTTTCTTTTCTATGCTGTTTCTGTGCTGATTCTACCTTTTTAAAGTTCCTAGACTGTACACTATGGCACTGTTTTTTATACATGATGGTTGCAACCTGTTTCTGATGGCTTTGACTTGTTTCTGATGGTTGCAACCTGTTTCTGATGGCTGTGACTTGTTTCTGATAGTTGCAAACTGCTTCTGATGGCTGTGACTTGTTTCTGATGGTTGCAACCTGCTTCTGATGGCTGTGACTTGTTTCTGATGGTTGCAACCTGCTTCTGATGGCTGTGACTTGATTCTGATGGTTGCAACCTGTTTCTGATGGCTGTGACTTGTTACTGATGGTTGCAACCTGTTTCGAAGTAAGGTGATTTTCTTTTCTATGCTGTTTCTGTGCTGAAAAATACTTTTTTTAAGTTCCTGGACTGTACACTAAGGCACTTTGTTTTTATAGTTTTTTTTTATTATTGAATGTGCTGTGCAGAACAGTACTGTTGTACAGTAAATACTGTACTGTACAGGTATGTGTTTATAGATGAATGTGTGCTGTAATGTGTTAGCTAACCGTTTGTAAATAAAGTTCTGTGCATGTTTATGGACCAGTATGTAAGCTTGTTCTGTCTCATGTCGATAAACGGGTGTGCGGCACAGCGTTAGCATGTTTTTTCCGACTTACGAATAAAAATCCGGTTTTTCGAAATGGCCACGTGCGGCGCGTTCCGACATACGAATTTTCGAGTTATGAATGATACGTAGGAACGGAACTCGTTTGTAAGTCGGGGACTACCTGTATATAGTTGGTCTGTGAGTCTTGTCCTTTGTCGCGTCGTCATTAGGTCTCCCATGTTTTGTCCTGCCAAGTCTAGCCTGCTCATGGTCTATGTAAATTTGTGCTGCCACGTAGCTCTTTGATTTCTTTATTATTTATTAAGGTATTTATTTTTGTACATTTCTGAGTCCGAGTCCCTGCCTGCACAATTGGGTTCGTACCTGCCTCCAGAGTAATTCCTGACAGTACAACGCGACCCAAACAATTAGAAACCAGCAGTTGGGGTCTCCTCAGAAGTTACTCATCTCCTTTTTCGAGCCTTATATGGGGGAACCCGTGATCCGTTGCGGCGAGTTCCACATGGAACCCGCTCAAACTCGAGATCACTGTAGTCAGCCGATGGAAATCCTGTCCTCTCCTCTTCTGTTGTTAGAGGAAAAACGGAGGGTCCAGCTCCAAGAAGACCGCCTTACGTCCTTCTCCAGTTTGTCTCTCTCTCTAGCCCCACTCGTCGTTTCTGGATGGACATCTGGAGAAGATTAGGACGAATTTTGTGTTCTTCGTGTTCCCCAGTCTCACCGCTGCCATCGGAGTGGCAGGAAAAGCACCCGGAAGCGGTCCACCATGCCTCCGTCCCAACCAGCTGTTCCTGCTTGGTCCGGCGAGACTGAGTCCCCTGTGTTCAGTTCCCGTGTCTCCATGGTGGCGGGTCCCACTGCTTCACCACCCAGAGTGCCGGTGAAGGCAAAACCTGACACCTCACCCCCACCTAGAAATAATCCTTCATCAAATTCTAAAACACACCAGTTTCAGCCTAGTGAAATCACCCAAATAAACCGGACTTTACAAAATTTAATCACTTCTGCTAAAAATAACCCGGACTGTTTTGATTATGTGCTTTCCCTCATTGAGAAGTTTTTATTATCACAAACTGGTCTGACCCAGCTTTCTGAGTACCAGCAGTTTTTGGTTGATATTAGGACTTTGAAAACACCCACCACAGTTGATCCAGCACCTGCAGTTCCTTCAGTGCCTGCAGGGCCCTGTTCAGAAGATGCTCCTTGTGTGTCCTGCTCTAAGGAGATCTTAGATTATGTTTCTCATGCTGAGGGAGATCCTGAGTTTAGGGAGGATTCCCGGTCTGATCCTGGACCGCGCCGTTGCCGCCGTCGCAGGCAGAAAGGACCTACAAACTCATCGGCTGATTCGACGCATATAGACTCATCGGCTGATTTGAAGGCTGCAGACACCCTACACGACTTTTCGGTTGCAGACACCTCGCATGATGTTTCGCCTCCAGACTCCTTGCCTGTTGCAGACTCTTTGGCTACAGACTCCTCGCCCGGTTCTTCGGCTGTAGAAGCATCGCCTGGCTCTTCGGCTGCAAAAGCATTGCCCGGCTCTTCGGCTGCAGAAGCATCGCCCACAGACTCTTCAGCTCCTGTTCCTGGTTTTTTGGCTCTTGGCTCTTCGACTCATGGTTCTTCGGCTATTGTTTCTTCATTTCATGGCTCTTTGGCCCCAGACTCCTTGCCTGCAGACTTAATGGCAGACTTCTCACCTGTAGACTCAATGACAGACTTCTCGCCTGCAGATTCTTCGATCCCTGTTTTTTTTTTACTCCTGATTCTTTGACTTCTAGTTTTTTGACTCCTGGCTCTTCGGCTCCTAGTTTTGACTCTTCGGCTCCTAGTTTTGACTCTTCGGCTCCTGGTTTCAGCTCTTCGGCTGCTGGTTCTGGCTCTTCGGCTCCTTGTTCCGGCTCTTTGACTCCTGGTTCTGGCTCTTCAGCTCCTGGTTCCGACTTTTCGGCTCCTGGTTCAGGCTCTTCGGCTCCTGGTTCAGGCTCTTCGGCTCCTAGTTCCACCTCTTCGGCTCCTGATTCCGGCTCTTCGGCTCCTGGTTCCGGCTCTTCGGCTCCTGGTTCCGGTTCTTCGGTTCCTGGTTCCGGCTCTTGCTCTTCGGCTCCTCTTTACGGCTCTTTGGCTCCTGGTTCCGGCTCTTCGGCTCCTGGTTCCGGCTCTTCGGCTCATGGTTCCGGCTCTTCGGCTCCCGGTTCTGGTACTTCAGCTCCTGATTCCAGCTCTTCGGCTCCTGGTTCCGGCTCTTCGGTTCCTGGTTCTACCGTCGAAGATCATACCACTGCCACAGAAGATCCTACCTCTACCGCAGAAGATTGTACCTCTACTGCAGAAGATCCTACCTCTACTGCAGAAGATCCTACCTCTACCGCAGAAGATCCTACCTCTACCGCAGAAGATCCTACCTCCACCGCAGAAGATCTCGACCCTCCAGCGTCTCAGGACGCCTCTATGTCGCCCAGACTGACTCCCATGCCAGCGCCCAGACTGGCCTCCCACGCCAGCACTTAGGTTGGGACTTCATTCATCGGCACCTGACCTCGCTTTTATTGCAGACTCCTCGACGCACGACTCTTTGCCGAATGCAGACTCTTCGACGCATGACTCTTCGATGACTACAGAATCTTCTACGCACAACTTTTCTCTGACTGCAGAATACTAGACGCACAACTCTTCGCCAACTGCAGAATCCTGGACGCACGACTCTTTGCCGACTGCAAACTCCTTGACGCACGACTCTTTGCCGACTGCTGACTCCTCAACGCATGACTCTTCGCCGGATGCTGACTCCTTGACGCACGACTCCTCGACACTTGACTCCTCAACGCTCGACCCCTCAATGCTCGACTCCTCGACGCTCGACTCCTCTTCCCCAGATGACTCTTCGTCCCCAGACGACTCTTCGCCCCCAGACGACTCTTCGCCCCTAGACGACTCTTCGCTCCCAAACGACTCTTCAACGCCAGCAGAAGACTATTCGCTCGACTCTTCAATGCCCGCTGAAGGCTCTTCGCTCTACTCGTCGACGCCAGCAGAAGACTCTTCGCTCGACTCGTTGACGTCTGCTGACCGCACGCATGGCGACTCTTCTCTTGATGACTCCTTGCCAGACGACTCCTCTCTTGATGACTCCTTGCCAGACGACTCCTCTCTTGACATCTGCTAGCCTGCAATCTTGCCGTCTGACGTCTATACACTACATGTTTCACCATCGGACGATTGCTCACCCGACGTCTCGCCTGGCGACTGCACGCTCGACATGCTATTACTCAAAGGATGGCCTTCCGGCCACCCCCCTAAGATTGCTCATCATGATGGACGGCATCCCGGCTTCCCCCCTGAGATTGTTCATCGTGATGGATGGCCTCGCGGCCACCCCTTGCAACTGCTTATCGTGAGGGACGGCCTCCCGGCTTCCACCTTGACGTACCTCTGTCTGAGAGACGGTCTCACGGCCGCCTGCCCGACGTGCTCTAGCCTGAGGGACGGTATCCCAGCCAGTGATGGCATAGTTACATTGAAAAAGTAACTTAGTTCTGGTGGTGGTTGGGTTAAATGCAGAGACGAATTTCGTCTGTGTATGGGAACATACGCAGATGACAGGAAAATACATTATTATTATTATTATTATATTAGTTAAGTTACTGATTAGTCCTTGGGAAAAGTAACTTAGTTAAGTTACTGATTACTTGATTTGGAAAGTAACTAAGTTAGATTACTAAGTTACTTTATTAGTTACTTTCAGCAGCCGCTGACAAGAACCCTCTGTCACAATACATAAAAAATTTAAATGTTTTAATGAAATAATTACTAACAAAAATATTCAAAAAACAAAATACAGTAGTCTTTCTTGACTTCATTAAACATAAATACTTGTTTTTATAAAACCTAAAATAGTCTGAATTCATTAAACATAAATACTTTTTTATAAAAAAAATAAGGTAGTATTTCTTGATTTCAATATCATAAATGAAGGTTGAATGAATAAAGAAATACTTGCTTTATATAAAAAATAGTGTATTTCTTGACTTCACTCTGGTGTATTGTAGTGAAAGCAATACATGCTGTTAAGACTGTGAACACTAGGGGCGCAACGGGGCATTTATGTGTTGTTGTGTTCCAGGCTGTAGAAGAAGAATAAACACGTTGTTGGACCTGAGCTCCGTGGTCTCAGCCTTATAATATAAGCTGCTTGACTATAACCCACAGCTATACCAGATTAACAGAAAGCATAAAGCTACAACATGGTGTCAGAAGTTTGGCTGCCGAGTCAGTGAACAGAAACGACGGTGCAAGTGAGCTACAAAAAGATTAGCGCCAAAGCTAACATAGCATTAGCATGGAGCAGTTCAAGCCACCGTCGCCGCTCATACTCACCGGCAATTTGTCTGAGGCATGGCGCAGATGGGAACAGCGATTTCATCTCTACATGACAGCTACAGGTGCGTCCGAGAAAGATGAAGAGGTTAAAATAGCCATTCTTCTTCACACTATCGGCGAGGAGGCATTAGAAGTGTACAACACGCTCACCATTACACCAGCCGGAGACGCACTCACAGTAGATGAGGTCCTAAAAGCATTCAAAATCTACTGTAGCCCGCAGAAGAATGTTGTTTTTGAACGCCATCAGTTTTGGTCACATCCGATGTCTACAGGAATAACAGTGGACAAGTATGTCACAGAACTGCGTCAAAAAAGCAAAGACTGTGAGTTTGGCCAAATTGTGGATGATATGATTAGAGATAAGCTGGTGTTCAGCATAAATGACATTCATCTGAAGGAGAGATTACTGCGTGACAAAGAGCTCACTCTGAATAAGGCCATTGAAATTTGCAGGTCTGTAGAAGTGGCTAAAACACAAATCCAAGCCATGCACTCACCTCCTATAGTCCAGGAAGCAACAGTAGATGCATTAAAGAAAACATCTGGACACATAAAATGGGGACAAAGCAAAAATAAAACCAGTAACAAGCAAGCAGTTTGTACAAAATGTGGAAACAAACATGAGCCTAGACAAT
This sequence comes from Garcialebias charrua, assembly GCA_038048925.1. Lineage (NCBI taxonomy): Eukaryota > Metazoa > Chordata > Actinopteri > Cyprinodontiformes > Rivulidae > Garcialebias > Garcialebias charrua. The sequence goes on from JBBPBX010035039.1 coordinate 28,710, forward strand.
GTCCAGCATATGGGGCAACATGTCACAAATGTGGAAAAAATAACCACTTCTCAAAGGTGTGCAGATCAAACACTGGAAAAATCAGCACCTATTATAAAACAAAGACTGTGAATAATTTAGAGGCTGATATGGACACTCTGTACATAGGAATTGTACAGAGGGACAACAATGAGGCAGAAAGTTGGACAGAAACAGCTACAATAAGAAATGTGCCCATCACGTTCAAGCTTGATACAGGAGCAGAAGCAAATGTGCTCCCTATGCACATATACCACAAACTGCCAGGTCCCATTCAACTACAACCCACAAAAACTGTGTTAGTAGCTTTTGGTGGTACTCGTATACATGCAGATGGACTTGCTTCTCTTGAATGTAAAACTAACAAAGGCAGTGCCGTGCTCCACTTCCTTGTATCCAGCCAAGCAGACAAAGCGATCCTGGGGGGTCAAGCCTGCGAGGAGCTACAACTGGTGAAGCGAATCAACACGATCGGAGCAACGCCACTAAAGATGAATAAATCACCAGACACCAAAGAAGAGCTGGTGGAGAAACATGCTGAGGTGTTCACAGGTTTAGGTGAGTTCCCTGGAGTTCACCACATACACATAGATCCAAATGTTACACCTGTTATTCATGCATGCAGAAATGTGCCTCTCTCCATATTGGACTCACTTAAAAAGACAATAACTGACTTAAAGAACAGAGAAGTGATAACTCCTGTCAATGAGCCCACAGAATGGGTGAACAGTCTGGTTGTTACAAAGAAGAAAAATGGTACACTAAGGGTGTGTTTGGACCCTTGTGACCTGAATCGAGCAATCAAACGTCAGCATTACTCCATTCCCACACCTGAGGATGTCCGCAGCAGGCTTGCTGGAAAATCTGTCTTCACCATTCTAGATGAAAAAGATGGATACTGGCAGATTAAATTAGATGAGTCATCCTCAAAACTATGCACATTCAATACACCATGGGGAAGGTATCGCTTTCTCCGTCTGCCATTTGGAATTAAATCTGCAAGTGAGGTGTTTCAGCAAAAGAATTGTGAAACATTTGGGGACATTCCTGGCGTGTTCATCATAGCTGATGACATGATCATTGCAGCGGAAACAGAGCGCGAACATGATGAAATCATACAGAAAGTTATGGAGAGAGCAAAAGCAGCAAATGTGAAATTTAACAAGGACAAGATCCAATTCAAGGTGAACACTGTAAAATATATGGGGCACGTCATCACAGCAGCAGGCCAGAAAGCTGATGACACAAAGATCAAAGCCATAGTGGACATGCCCACCCCAGAGGACAAACAAAGTCTTCAGCGCTTACTAGGGATGACAAAGTTTTTAGCACAGTACATATCAAATGAGGCATCACTCACTGCACCCCTAAGGCAACTACTCAAAAAGGACACTGTGTGGCAGTGGCAGCCACACCACAGTGAGGCGCTACAGACACTCAAAGCTGCCCTCACACAAGCACCAGTTCTGAGATTCTATGACCTCAAAAAACCACTAACACTGCAAGCAGACTCTTCAAAAGATGGACTGGGAGCGTGTCTGCTACAAGAAGGTCACCCTGTGTGCTACGCATCACGAGCACTTACAGACACTGAAAAGAGATACGCACAAATAGAAAAAGAGCTGCTGGCCATTGTGTTCGCCACCAAAAGATTTCACCAATATGTTTACGGGAGACCAGTGACGGTCCAGTCTGATCATAAACCTCTTGAAGTGATCGTACGTAAACCACTTTGCAAAGCACCAGCAAGGTTGCAAGGAATGCTCCTCCAGCTACAGAGGTATGATCTCACTGTTACTTACACACCTGGTAAACACATGTACATTGCTGATGCTCTCTCACGAGCCATAACAAACAACAACAACAACCATGTTGATGAGAATCCCTGTGAGGAGAGAGTTGTGTATGCCATAGAAGCCACAGATGCCTTAAGTGAGGACACACTCAACCAGCTAAAAGAGGCAACTGCAGCAGACAGTGTGTTACAAGCTGTGTGTGAAAAACACATGAATGGCTGGCCCACCCAAATGAAAAGCTTGGATAGATCCCTCCACAGCTACTGGCCAATGCGACATAATATCAGCATACACAGAGACATTGTTATGGTCGGGGACAAAATTGCTATACCGCAAAACTTCAGGAAGGTGATCTTAGAAAAGTTGCATCTTGCTCATCAAGGAGTACAGCGCACTAAAGCCAAAGCACGCAAAGTACTGTACTGGCCTGGAATGGCACACGATATACAAACCATGGTTGAGAAATGTGCACAGTGCCAACAAATGCAACCAAGACACCAAGTGGAACCACTTATCCCACATGCAGTCCCAGAGCTACCATGGATGAAACTTGGAGCCGACATCTTTGAGCTGAATGGCCAGTCATATCTGTTGTTAGTGGACTACCTGAGTAAATACCCTGAAGTACTGAATATACCAGACAAAACAGCACGGACAGTGATACAAAAGATGAAGTCTGTCTTCGCACGACATGGGATTCCCAAGGAGATAGTGAGTGATCATGTTCCTTTTGCCAGCTATGAGATGAAATCATTTGCAGCTTCGTGGGAAATAAAACTCACTTTCTCCAGCCCAGGTTTTCCCTCCTCAAACGGAATGGCAGAGCGAGCCATAAAGACTGTTAAACATGCTCTACAGAAAGCAATGCATACCGGCACAGATCCACATCTAGTGCTGCTGTCCCTGAGAAATACACCTGTCACAGGACTGGACATGTCACCTGCTCAAATGCTGATGGGAAGAGTCCTGCGCAGCACACTGCCATGTTCTAGTGCTGTGCTCAAACAATCTACCCCACACAACATTCCCACCAAAATAAGAGACATGCAGACCCGTCAGAAACAACACTTTGATGAGCGTGCAAAGCCACTACCAGTGTTACACCCAGGTAACACAGTGCACATGCAGACACAGCGTGGCTGGGAGCCAGCAGTTGTTATTCACCAGAGAGAGGAGCCACGTTCCTACACGGTTCAAACCCCAGCAGGAAAGATGCTCAGGAGAAATAGGAGACATCTGAGGAAGATTCACCCAAGTTTGTTCAGAAACACTCCTCCTGATGAACAATCTGACCCGGAAGGACAGTCCACTGAGGAACCACCAGGGGAAACAAACACTTCTCCTCCTGCAGCTGTGAACAATGTACCCACATGTTACACACGCAGTGGTCGGGCGGTCAGACGTCCCTCCAGGTACAGGGATGATTGAAGGGACATTTCAGCTACAGTTCATTATGCAGTTGGTTTGTTGGTTTGTTTATGTTTAAAAAAAAAAGAAGAGAAAGGTGAATGTAATGTTTTATGGATGTTCAATGTATCCAATCTGTTTATATATGAAGCAACCTAAATACAGAATACTAAAGGAAAGGAATGTTTATCAAAAGCAAGTTTGCAAATGTTTGATGTTCATACTCAAAAGATCTGGTCAAGAAAATATTTGTATTCTGGAAAAAGAGGGATGTGGTGTATTGTAGTGAAAGCAATACATGCTGTTAAGACTGTGAACACTAGGGGCGCAACGGGGCATTTATGTGT
>JBBPBX010035040.1:2538-32277 GCA_038048925.1 Garcialebias charrua
AACTTACTCTCCACAGACAAGAAGCTGCAGTGTTACAAGCCTCTGGCAGCAGCAGCTTGGAACTAAATCACAGAATAAAGTATTTGACTCACGAGAAGTCTTTTTTCATCAGTAATTGAAATAAATCACGGAGCTAAATCCAGACGTAGCTTCTCATCACGAAGGAAAACAAAGAGGCCGAGCTGGTGACATCCCCCGGAAGTGATACACTCGCGCGCCTGATTCAGCCCCACGTGCAGCTTCATTTGGAGCTCACTGCATTGGAGTGGTCATTTAGAATTTCATTAAAGCTGGTAAATCCAGTTCACTTTATGGATCTGGGTCAGTCTAATGAGTCACTAAATGGTAAATGGAGCTTACTTATACAGTATAGTGCTTTCCAGTCCCCTGTGAGGAGCCCCAAAGCGCTTTACAGTACCAACCACTGTAGTGGACATGACCTTGTCCACTTTTAAGACACCTGTGTACTTTTGAACTGTCCAGTGATGACCTTTACTGACCTCTCAGTAAAGCAGGACATTTAACACAATTATTCCATTAGTTATAATCTGAGGACATATAGTCACTAAAAGAGACTATTTCTATATCTTGATTTTATTCTAATGTAATCAAGAATAACTTTTCTCATTTTCATGATATGTGCTTTTATGCTGTGTTATTCTGAAATGTGTTAATTACTGTCTTCACTGCTGTGTTTAAAGGTGAAGCCTTCGGGTCACAGAGACCGGACGGTTTTGTTTAGAAACTCAGAGACAGTCTGATGAGCAGGGCTCCAGCGTTATCTGTCTTTTTTCCTAAACATTTCTCTCTGCTGCTGGCTTGTAACCTTGGGTTTGATAAAGCAAGTGAACTCCTCTCTGTGTTCCTGCTTTTAAGTTCTAACTGTGCGGAAACGCTTCAGTCTTTGAATGGACAAAGAGTTTGAATGGACGGAGACCTGAAAGCTCTCTGCCTTGCAGCTGGTCAAGCTTGGTCAAGAGCCAAAGACTAACTTGTCAGCTAGAACTGATGGACGTCTCCATCCAGTTCCCCGAGCAAAAGCTCCAAAGTTCTTAATGAACTTCCTTTGAGAAACATCTCGTCTTGAAGTCAGCCAGAAGCTGCCACATGTTTCTGACGGCTGACGCGGATCCGAGGAGACGTTGGAAGTAAACGACCAGTTCAGACGTACGAGGGCCGGAAGGACTCCGTGCACCTGGGAGGCTGGCAATATCTTTATCAGACGCATCGTCAAAAGGTAAAGAGCGGTTTACAAACGTACCTGGGATTTAGCCGAAGTCGGATGGAATGTGTCATCTCTGGTTACACTCGAGATAAATAACTTAATCTCTCCAACCTCTTATTCCTCCTACTCTTTCCCCTCTCTATCTAAGCTGGAAACTATATTTTTAAGCTAAAAGAGCCCACAGACTAAATATGTTAACATCCAATATTTATGTCTGTTGTGTTGAATTTAAGTGTGCTGACGTTTTAAATTGAAAGAAAGTGAAATCATGTCAATCAAGTGTAATGGTGTTAATTTAGTTGATTTATTCTAAATAAATGATAGTGTCTCTTTGACATATCAAACTAAGTTAACGTCTTTGTCACTTAATGGCTCTGTTTATTTATCCATCATAAAGATCACAGAAATATTGAATAAACTGAAAAAGAAGAGAATCCGTGAATTTACTATTCAATCTGAATAAGTAAATTAATTAAGGTAAAAAGGAGGTCAGTATTAAACTGACCCCCCCTTTAACCCCTTTACATCTGGTGGCCTCGTATCGGCTTCTAAAAGTTTATTGATAAATCTGTGGTCTCAGTCATGAACTGTAACGTCATGTTTGCATAAAAGGATCCAAGTTTTAAACTCTGAGGATAATGATTTTGGCTGGAAGTGTTCAAAGCAGGCAGATTCTGCATGTTTTTATCATTTGAAGCTGTGAGATTATTATTGTTTCAACTCTGTTAGACGCTGTTGGAAGCATTCAGGTGAAGTTTTTGTCAGCCGTGGTCTGTGGGAGTTCTGGTTCGGCTTCGACCCAGTTCAAGCACACACTCCGGTACAGAACTTTGTTGTTTGATCGCCGAGTCAAACTGCCTGCCCTGGAAGCTAATTTAACATCTACAAGATTGCTGTTGTGGTATTTTTACATTTTAAAGAAGGTCGAAGCAGCATATACTGTTAGAACGTGTCGGTTAATGGGTTCTGACCCGAGTTTTCTGCTCCTCTAACGTGGACCGGAACCGACCTGGAGTGACTCCGTGAGAGTCCGTGTTGTTCAACAGCTGCAGTGCTGGGTTACTGAGCGTAACTAAGTTGGCCTGTCTAGATGTGCGCCGCATGTTTCAGCATTTTGGGAAGTTAAATTGTAGCGTTTGAGTTGTTTTTAAGAGTCTATGAAGTTGTATTCTGTTGTGCTAAGCTAACGTTAAGAAGACGTGTCTCATGTCCGTTTATGAGCTGTGATTGGATGATACGAGTGCTGTGAATCACTCTTGTAGCGAACGCTGATTCGCTGTTGTGTGCTGTCAATCACTCTTGTGGCGAACGCTGATTCGCTGTTGTGAGCTGTCAATCACGTCGCACGCCGTTGCGACCAGCCCACTTTGTCGTCATTTCCGGCACGACATTGGTCGAAGGTAAGGATCTACATTCGCCATGTATGCTTGTAGAATGAACTACTGACGCTGTGATTGATTTGTTGACGCCACGTATGTTGTAGCGAGCTCCGCCTCGCAAGCACTGAAGCTGGTGACGCGCTACGCACGCTGCGTTGGCCCGCCCATTTTTGTCGTCACTTCCAGGTGCCGCACTTTGAGTGACAGGTCACACTCGCTGGTTCACACTCATTCACACACACACGGTGAAAAGAGATTTCACTGAGCGTTTAAAAACTCATTTAAGCCATCTAAACTGTCTAACAACATAAATTTGTCTCTGACAAGACCGCAGTTCGAGCGTTTATCACGAACACACTAGAAACTAACTCTAAAAGGTAGTTTTAGTTTAAATACTGAATGAAAAATTTAGTCTCCTCGTGACTCGACGCTGCCCCCTGCTGGACGTTAATAGATGAGTTTTCTCTCAACACCTCATAAAGTCAGCATTTTTTATGGTGAAAATTACCAGCTTTAAAATTGTTCTGTACACAAACAAAAACTCCTGTTTATTTTAAATAAAGAATTTTTGAAAACAGAGGTACAGACGAACAATTGATGCTCATTTTAAATACTGAAGAGATTTAAAATAACACTCAAAAAAGCATCTTTTATTTGATTTTCAGATTAAATAAAAAAGAAAAGTTGATGGAGAGCAGAGCATTTCCACATTCAAAATTTTAAACAGCATTGGCATACACTGTACACTTTTGGTTAAAAATAGCATTTTTAACGTTTTTCTGTGTACGTTTACAACAGTGAGGTTAATTTGATAACGAATTTCTTTTTCGAATAACACCTGCATGTACCAGCTTGTTGATTTTTACAGACTCAAAACAAATATGGATAAACAATCAGATGAAGTTGTTCCATCCTCATCCTTGGAGGATGCTGATGGTGAGCAAACTCCAGCGCCGGTTGAGGAGAAAATCCCAGCGCAGGAGGATTCAGAGTCTGAGTCAGAGGACACAGATTGTGTTGATAATGCCTTAAAACTGCTAATGAAAACACTCGTGAAGTATGGTGAGGAGGTAGCAGCAATGGACACCCCGACTCTGGACACAGAGTTAGAAAGTCTAGCAACAGGCATAATCAAAAAAGATGGAAAAAAGCTCAGCGCCGACCGTACTGTCAAATTGGCCTTTCTGTTGAAGACCAGACTGGACCATGAACTGTATAAGAGTGGGGACCTTGAGGATGAACTGGCTGATGAAAAAAATAAACTGGCTGATGAGAAAACTAAACACGAAGGTACCACTTCAGAGTTTGTGTCATACAAGAAAACGACAAATACAGAGATTGAACGTTTAAACAATGAAATACTGTTGCAAACACATTCATATGAAGAAAACATTCGGTCCAGAGGACAAAAATATGACGAGTCTATCAGAGAGAATGAAATATTACAGCAACAGGTACAATCGATGTCTAAAGATCTACAAGAGAACAAGGAAAAAAGAGAAGAAGCCCACACCCGGTGCACAATGTTGAAAATAGAGTATGATAAATTAAAAGAACAACTAAAAGAGAGCACTCAATTCGAGGAAAATAGAAAACTCAGTGAACAGTGCACAGCGCTACAAACTGCAGTTGATTGTTTACGCAGAGAATTGACTGAAAGTAAGGTGGAACTGACCTTAACTAAAGAAAACCTCTTTAAAGAAAGGGAGAGGTGGGTGGATGTTGTGGCAAAGCATTCTCAAGGCATCACACCACCACCCCCACCACCTCCACGCGGTGATGCAGAACAGCTCACCGTACCTGTTAAGACCCGCCAGTCGGAGCAGGGACTTGCGTCCTCAACATCAACACCTGCACATGGATCACAGGTAAATGGGAATAGCAATGATGCTAAACTTTCTATTCCAATACCTGAACTCCAGAAGCTTTCTAGATACATTCAACGCTTTGAGCCAGGGCCGTTGGGTTCAATCTATACAAAGAACTACCTAGACTCTCTTGATTTCCAGCTGGGTAATTTTCCAAATGCTACTGCTGAGGATAAAATTGCGCTGATCAGGCTCACCGCAGACTGGCCTGTATATAACTTCATTGTTCGCCAACCGGACGCCATAAAAACAGATTACAAACTGTTGCGTGATACTCTTATACGAGAGTTCACTCCAAACATGGGGCCTGGTGGCTACCCTGATGCCGAGAAGGTCGTGCAAGGTAAGAAGGAGCATCCACAGGCATATTACCAGAGAATGTTCCAGGCTTTCTTTGGTAATCGCAATGAACCGGGCATGGAGGACGACGTAGGTTTTAAATACCTTTTCGGTAAAAACCTCCACCCTGATATAAAAGAGTCAGTTCAAGTGATGGCTAATTTCAGAGACAAGACCATCAAGGAAATGAAACAATGCGCCGTAAATGTTTTCGAGGCCCGCATGGAATGCAGAACACCCGTAGAGGTGTTCACGAGTGCGAGAGCCGACTCCCAATCGCTGGAACTGGAAGGGACGCGAGCACCAGCTCCCTATCCACCGACAGGCGAAAAGAAACAGACCTTTCACCCTGACAAACCACAAAGTGGGGGTGTCCGCTTGAGGAAAAACCCAAGGTGGCTCAAGCAAAACACGGAGGGTGAACAAAAGGATCAAAAGGGGGGTGCGCGTCCAACGAGTAAAGATTATGGGTACAAGGGTAACCCATATAACCAAGGGTGGTCCCAGCAGGAACCCCCGAACCAAGGGTGGTCCCAGAGGGGACACCCGAAGCCAGTCTGGGCCCGGAAGGGGCCCCCACGCCGTGGACCTGCTCCCCCTACCCCTCAAACTGAACAGTCCGAGACAGACAAAAAATCGCAGAAGTCCCGGAGGAAAGGCCGTAGCCCTCTGTCCCCAGAAGTCAAGGAGGAAATACGTCAGATGTTCGACACGTGGGAAAATACTAAAAATGAGAACAAACCCGGTGTGATGTGTAGCACTATCATTGATAGTAACTCTGAACATTCTAACAACAACAATGCCACAGTTGCTGGCAGTCACCAAGACATTGGTGGCCAGGATGCTGACAATCAGGGTAATGACAGTCGAATCGTTGACAGTCCAGAATGTGACAGTCAACAGAACGTTGACTGTAACCATGACTTCATTGTTACGGAGCCTGAGCACCCCTCGTCAGAAAAAGGGGGGGAAAGCTCACTCACCGTTGAAAGTGGCTCGCCACGAACTGAACAGTCAGACCCATGTGTGTCTGCACTAACAGTACTGATAAATGAAGGTCACACAGTCAGGGGTAGGCGTGATAAACGTCGGAGACAACCTGGTGAGTTCCTGTGTGACATTATCAGAAAGGGGCCCGCTAAGAAGGCTTACCTGTCCATCACGTTGGAAGGGATCCTCAGAAAAGAGGCCCTCTTGGATGGTGGGGCAGACATATCCGTTATGTCACCCACACTGTTAGAAGAGCTGCGGCTGGCCGCTAGCGGTGTTGACAGGGAAATACCCCTCAGAGAATGTGCTATAGTTTTGCAGGGTCTCTCGGAGACGAGTACAACCCTAACAGCTATAGCAATGGTTCACATGCAGATTGGTGAGACGACACTATACCACCCGGTATACGTGTCCACCGTTGACTCATGCCCATTTTTGGTTGGCCAAGACTTTATAAACCGCTTCGACGCGGTTATAGATTATGGCGATCAGACAATGTGGACCAGAGTGAGTCAACCACTGCCGATCGATATGCCTACACAGAGTAACACTGACCGTCTAACGGCAGGTACCGCGGAAGGCAAAAGGGAATGCTCAGACGAGAGCACAATCCCTGTGGGTGAACCTCCAACTACAGGTGAGGCAGTAGAGGTCCAACAAGAGAGCCCCCTCTGCGAGCTGAAACAGTTGGCACTCACCGAACACTACCTACCACAGGTAGTCAAAGGTGTTGAGATTCAAGGATCCCACACCGATGATGCTGTTCTGTCCCCTTGGACGGAGAAATCAGCGATCAGCCAAGCTTTCTTTGGAACCTTGGTTAAGAAACAGTTGGGTCTCGGAATGAACAAAAAGGCTTTCCGCTTCCCGTTAGACCCCAACGATAAACAGGTAATGACTGCTAAAGGGATCATTGACCTTAAACTAATCTGGAACCAACGAGAACTGGATCACCCGTTCCTCGTGGTCCCGAACTTACCACATGCAACCTACATAGGCTCCGACATTTTGGTAAGATTAGGTGTCCGAGTGGACGTCAACAACAATGCACTGTGGTCACTAGATACAGCCACGAAGGACTCTCCTGTGTTAACCACAGAGAACCTTAAGGCTGGACAGACCATTCCAGAGGTCTGCCAGGTTGCTAACAGCCATAACACTGTGGTGCCACCTCAGGTTATGAACAAGCCGGTGATGATTCACATCATGAAAGGACAGGCTATTAGAACAAAACAGGCATGCTTTCAACCATCTCCTATGTTTTTCAACTTAGGACTGTCCATGGAGGCCACATGCCAAGTGACCCTCGACGGCAGAACCACGACTGTCGCTGTGTGTAACACGAGCACAGAAGAGGTACTGATCCCAAAGCGCTCACAGCTAGGATGGTTGATCTCTACTGATTTTCATGATTTTGAACTAAGCATTCCATTTCTGGGAGGACTCCCAGAAAACTTGATCCCAAGTCATCATTCGGGGCGAGTCTTGTTCACAAAACCAACACAGGCCATAGCTCTTTTCTCCCCCACTGAGTCCGACCGGGACATTGTCCACAGGTTCGGTTTCAACCAAGGAGAAAGTCTAGGCCCTCAAACTTACAGTGCACTACCTGTTGACAGGTTTTATGACACTGAAGGGGACTCACTGGAGCTCCCCAGAGAACAAGAACCGCTCTCATTTGCTTCACAGATAGACCAGGTGGTCGCTCAGGCCGACGCCTTGGAAACTGATGAAGACAGGGACAAACTTCGCAAAGTTCTGCTAAAATATGAAAAATCATTCTCAACTGACTCGATGGATTGTGGGTTGACCACGCTCCACACAGTGAGCATTCCAACCCCGCCTGATGCTCCACCTGCATTTGTCAGACAATACAAGATTCCTCTGGCAGCACATCAACCTATCAGGGAAATCATTGCTGACCTGTTAGGAAAAGGTATCATCCGATACTGTAACAGCACTTACTCTGCGCCTTTATGGCCGGTGTTAAAACCTAATGGTAAGTGGAGACTTACTATAGACTACAGAAAGCTAAACAAACAAGTTCCCTTATCCAGATGGCCTATGACGCAGCTCCAACAGGAGTTGCCCAAGGTCACTAATGGTAAGTACTTTTCGACCCTTGACATCGCCTCTGGTTTTTGGACCATTCCTGTGCGTGACAAGGATCAATACAAACTAGCTTTCACTTTTGGTGGCCGTCAATACACCTTTAACAGGTGTCCCTTTGGCTACGCTAACTCACCTGCAGAGTTCAACATCTTCTTGAACAAAGCATGTCCAGACGCCCACGAGCGTGGAACACTGATCTACGTGGACGATGTCCTTTTGAGGCAGCCAACACTGGACTCACATTTGGCTGAGATCGACCACGTTCTGAATCAGCTAACAACTGCTGGTGCTAAAATATCACTGTCGAAGTGCCAGTGGTGCAGAACCAAGGTGGACTACGTTGGCCTACTTGTAGGTCCAGACGGAGTACAACCACAGCTGACTCGCACCCAAGGCCTTGACAATCTCAAAGTCCCCACCAGTCTCAAAGAACTACAAAGTTTTCTTGGCGTGTGTAACTACTCGAACCAGTTCATAGAGAACTATGCAGACCTTGCAAAGCCACTGACTGAACTCCTTAAGAAAGACGTTCCATTTGTCTGGACTGACAAACAGCAGCAGGCTATGGACGCTCTTATAAACAGGATCAAGTCAGCCCCATGTTTAGTCTACCCAGACTACAACAAAGAGTTTTACTTGGAAGTGGGCTTCTCAGCTCATTGCATAAGTGCAGGTCTATACCAAATACACGACAGAGACAAACGTGTAGTGGCCTATGCCAGCAAAACGATGGCAGGCCCCGAGTTGAGATTCTCAGACTGTGAGAAAGCTTTACTGACCACAGTGTGGGCAGTAAAACATTTCTCCAGCTACATTGGTGGACAGAAAATCATTGTGGAAACACAACACCAGCCAGTGACATTCCTGAACAGCCAACGCATCAGAGATGGTGTGGTGACAAACTCACGTGTTGCAACGTGGCTCATGGCGCTTCAAAGTTTTAACCTAGACATACGTTATGGTCAAAACAAGAAGTCACGTCTGGGGACGGACTTGGCACTCTGCCAAAAGTGTACACAAGATGTACCGGCAACCCAGCCGTTGGCTGAGGAAAAAACCCCTGTGACTGAAGACCCGAACCACCACTTCTTTGATGACAATATCTGCAAAGATATGACAACATTGTACGTGGATGGATCTTCATTCCTCCGCGACAAAATCTGTAGGGCAGGTGTTGGAGGGGTCCTCCTCCAAGACCAGGAACAGATTACATTCAGCTACAAATTAGGCTCTCAGACTTCTCAGTACGCTGAGATTGCAGGAATCCTAATAGCTCTCCAGATGGTAGTAGCACGCTCCATCAAGACGCTAGTCATCTGCACTGACTCTAACTATGCTCGCTTGAGTTTCGCTTGTCACCTCGCTGTGTGGAAACAGAACGGTTTCCTAACAAGCGACAGAAAAGTAGTCAAACACAAAGAGCTTTTCATGGCATGTGATCACTTGGTGACATCACACGACTTACAGATCTACTGGAAGAAAGTTCCAGGTCATTCTAGAGTCCCAGGCAATGACAAGCACTACAATGACATTGCAGATTCCTTAGCCAAAGAGGGAGCCGACGAAGGTCCTCTATGGTCCTTCGACTCCTCCTGGTTGATCAAGACTCTGTCAACACAACCTGCTGTTGAGGTTATGGCAGTCACACGTGCACAGGCCGCGGACAAACCTGCTGACAACGCAGTCTCCGTACGACCCGCACTGACTGACCCTGACATCATCCAACTTCAGAAGTCGGATCCTGCTATCAACTCCATGATACTGTATCTGACTGATCCGGACAAGAACACTCCGTCTAAAGACGAACTGGATTCCGATCCAGACCTTAAAGTCCTTTATCAGCTGCGCAAACAGCTTAAACTACTCAAGGGCATCCTGACTTTCGCTCATGGACCAACGTCCTCACCTGTGTTCGTGGTTCCCCATGACCAAAGGGGGGTGATGTTAGTTCATGCCCATGATCTCCCGTCCGCAGGACACAAAGGAGATAAAGCCACGCTGACGGCATTAAAACAAATTGCCTATTGGCCTGGAATGAAAAAGGATGTCAAGGACTACATTGAAGGGTGCGTGGTCTGTGGCCAGTTTCAGCCAACCAGACCACTTCACAGAGCACCACTGCAAAGCAGAGGCATTGCATTCCCATGGTCTGACCTCCAGATCGACTGGGTTGGACCACTCACTAAGAGCTCTAGAGGAAATAAATATTTTCTCACGGTAACCTGTGCATTTACCAAATGGGTAGAATGCCTACCAGCTCCTAACGACACAGCACAAACAACTGCTATGTTGTTAATGAATCATATATTCTCAAGGTTTGGACTTCCCCTTCGGGTGAACTCAGACCAAGGTACACACTTCACAGGTGAAGTGATGAAAGAACTGTGGAAGACGCTAGGCGTCAAGGCCAACTTTCATGTCGGCTACCACCCACAGGCTTCAGGCCAAGTTGAGAGAGCAAACAGAACTGTGGTGAGTATTTTGAAGAAATACGTGGCTGCAAACCACAAGGACTGGGATGTGAAACTCCCTCTGGTCCTCATGGCCATAAGAGCCACTCCACACACATCAACTGGCATCTCTCCCTTCGAGATGATGACCGGTCGACAGATGACTCTCCCTCTACACCTGTTGTACCAACCAGGCGACGCCGTCATGGCGACAGCCTACACTACACAACAATACATGAAAGATTTGAATGTACACCTCAGAAACACTTTTGCTTTCGCCCAGAAAAACCTGGAAAGGTCCGCTGAAGGACGCAAGGCGTACTATGACCAGAAGGCCTCTCACAATGAACTCCAAGTGGGAGACAGAGTCTGGTACTATACGTTCGCCCCAGCAACCGGGAAAGGAGAGTCCGGGACCGGAACTCTCGCCCGCAAACTAATGCCCAGGTGGACTGGACCTCATCTGATAACAGACAAAGTGTCCTCAGTCGTCTACGAGATCAAAATCAGCAAAGGCCGCAAAGAGCCAATTGCTAAATGGGTACATCGAAATCAGATCAAACCTTACAAGGCGTTCAATGACTCCACAAAAGACAAAGATCTCACAAACTCACCGACTTCATGGGATAATAAGGTCGTCCAAACACAAGTTAGTAAATAAACTAATCAGGTTTAAACTACCATATTTCCCACCCTATAAGTCGCATTGTCCAACTTGAACTTAGAAACGCTAAGTCCAACACCCACAACAAAAACTAATCTTAACAACCATTTAAATCCACAAGATTTAAGTTGACCTCGGTCATAAAGTTGAGACCTGTTTTCTTGTGTGTTGCACTTTGGAATCTGACGACAAGAGTGTGTCGAAGCAGTGAAACGTTGTTTCCTTGTTGTTTAGTCATTACTGTTGTCATTATTTGAGATATTGTTGTGGTTCTGGACACTCCCAGCCAAAAAAGGTTTTGTATTAACATTGATTAATGCATAAGATGGATTTAACTATGCCAACATGCAGTTCGTTTTGTTAAATCTCAACCGTTGAAGAGTCAATGTAGTTTAAAGCTACTCAAGGTACCATAAACTACACTGGCCTCACGATTTCTAAATTGAACCGATTCGATCGTTTCTATTCTAGATTATCTATTCATTTTGATGAGTCTCGCCATAGACTTCAAAATTTATTAGGTACACCAAATCCTACGTCGTTCGTCTAAAAGACAACAGACATTTAGATCAAACTATATTTCATTTTTCTACTTTAGTTTAACCTAAACTAAGTAATGAATGGAGGAATAGTTTGGAATTAGAGGCCTTCGTTACAGAAGCCCTCCAAAATTCTATAGGTATAGATCCCTATATCTAATTTACAGAATTGATCCACCCCTTAATTGGTAATTATAGCTGATCTAAACCATGATAGCTTACATACCAGGTGCATATAGGTAGGGCCTAATGTAAAATCCCAATCATAAGCCCACCTAAAACCACATAATTGCATGACACATAGAACCAGAGTGGCACTGACTGGAGACCAACCAGCCAACAACCTTCGATGTGGGGACCTGCAGCTCCAACGCTTGGTCTTCAACCTTCATCCAAGGATCGCCTCCTCTGCGTCAATCGAGGGATCCCCTCTACATGCTGATTATGAAAACAATTGTTGCTGATCAATCAACAAAACTAATCGTTGTGGATTTACTGCTGTGGGATTACCGCTGTGGATTATAAGACTTTGTTTTCCAAAGGATCACAGACTTTGTTTTCCAAGAGTTAACAGACTCAGTTTTCCGAGGGATTAAAAGCTTACCGCAATGGGATTACCTACGAACAGTATGGAAGTTCCAAAAACTTTATGGGATTATAATTTTTGATTTTTTCTTTTCCACTCGCCGGATTACTTCAAGATCAGAGACAGTTCAAGGTTTCCTTTCGTGTTGGACCCCATCCCCAACGACTGGCGATGGCTTCCAAAAGGGGGGAGATGTAGTGGACATGACCTTGTCCACTTTTAAGACACCTGTGTACTTTTGAACTGTCCAGTGATGACCTTTACTGACCTCTCAGTAAAGCAGGACATTTAACACAATTATTCCATTAGTTATAATCTGAGGACATATAGTCACTAAAAGAGACTATTTCTATATCTTGATTTTATTCTAATGTAATCAAGAATAACTTTTCTCATTTTCATGATATGTGCTTTTATGCTGTGTTATTCTGAAATGTGTTAATTACTGTCTTCACTGCTGTGTTTAAAGGTGAAGCCTTCGGGTCACAGAGACCGGACGGTTTTGTTTAGAAACTCAGAGACAGTCTGATGAGCAGGGCTCCAGCGTTATCTGTCTTTTTTCCTAAACATTTCTCTCTGCTGCTGGCTTGTAACCTTGGGTTTGATAAAGCAAGTGAACTCCTCTCTGTGTTCCTGCTTTTAAGTTCTAACTGTGCGGAAACGCTTCAGTCTTTGAATGGACAAAGAGTTTGAATGGACGGAGACCTGAAAGCTCTCTGCCTTGCAGCTGGTCAAGCTTGGTCAAGAGCCAAAGACTAACTTGTCAGCTAGAACTGATGGACGTCTCCATCCAGTTCCCCGAGCAAAAGCTCCAAAGTTCTTAATGAACTTCCTTTGAGAAACATCTCGTCTTGAAGTCAGCCAGAAGCTGCCACATGTTTCTGACGGCTGACGCGGATCCGAGGAGACGTTGGAAGTAAACGACCAGTTCAGACGTACGAGGGCCGGAAGGACTCCGTGCACCTGGGAGGCTGGCAATATCTTTATCAGACGCATCGTCAAAAGGTAAAGAGCGGTTTACAAACGTACCTGGGATTTAGCCGAAGTCGGATGGAAAGTGTCATCTCTGGTTACACTCGAGATAAATAACTTAATCTCTCCAACCTCTTATTCCTCCTACTCTTTCCCCTCTCTATCTAAGCTGGAAACTATATTTTTAAGCTAAAAGAGCCCACAGACTAAATATGTTAACATCCAATATTTATGTCTGTTGTGTTGAATTTAAGTGTGCTGACGTTTTAAATTGAAAGAAAGTGAAATCATGTCAATCAAGTGTAATGGTGTTAATTTAGTTGATTTATTCTAAATAAATGATAGTGTCTCTTTGACATATCAAACTAAGTTAACGTCTTTGTCACTTAATGGCTCTGTTTATTTATCCATCATAAAGATCACAGAAATATTGAATAAACTGAAAAAGAAGAGAATCCGTGAATTTACTATTCAATCTGAATAAGTAAATTAATTAAGGTAAAAAGGAGGTCAGTATTAAACTGACCCCCCCTTTAACCCCTTTACATGTATGACCTCATGCTCCTTGTTCAGATTATGTGTATAAGGATTTATTTTTAACCTGAGACAGAAGCGGTGCCTCCACTATGGAAGCCATTGGGTCTCATATTTCAAATTAAAATGGATTAATAATGCTTTTTAGTTTCCAAATAAAGCAGCACATTTTGACTCATAAATAAAATTTAAAACGAATAATCCAAACTGCATTTTCATTTTCTTCTTCGAGACTGCTCAATTTGTAAATTAATTAAAATGATAAATAAAATACGTTTAACATTTAATTTTCAAAATATGTCCTAGTAAAAAGGGACAAATTCATTTTGAAATGTCAATTTTGAAAATTAAAATGAAATAGCAGAAATGCTTTTTCATTTCAAAGTCAAGCTGCCTTTTTTGTCTCATAAATAAAATTTAAATTAAATAATTTTCATTTTCTAAATTTAAGACTGCTCATTGTGTAGCAGAACTGCAAAGGAAACTAAACAATTTTCATTTTCGCGCTCAACCCTGCTCCAAGTGTAACATTAATCAATCTCAGTTGGCAATTCCAAGTGGCTGCTTCACAACACCCACTGAATCACTGATTGGCTGTTTTAGCAGCAGGCGGAGTTTTAGACAGTAAAGTGTCCTGCTGCCGCTGGTTGGTTAACCACCCAATTTGAAAGACAATTTTCACTTTTTTTTCTCTCTCTCTCTTAAATGCAAAACTGGAATTGCAAAATGCAACATACCCGGTGGTCCAGTGGTTAGAGCGTTGGGTTTCTGTTCCAAGCCTTTTCTTGACCCGGGTTTGAATCTCACTTGGGACAACTTATTTTATGTTTGTCTTTTATTGTAGAAAAAAAAGAAGTTTGTGTTATGCCTGTGGTTAACACAAACACCTTATATAAAGGTGCAACCTGTTTATGGATTTTTCCAATTTATTGACAATAATTGGACAAAGCGACTTAAATAAAGGTGCGACCTATACTGTAGTCCAGAAAATACTGTAATTCTCTGGCATGTAAGTCGCAGGGTATGCAAATTTAGGCAAAAAGGTGCGACTTATAAGCTGGAAAATACGGAATGCAAATAAAAATGTTAGTTTTTGGTGTTGAGTCCGGCCACATAAAGCTGATGAACCACATGGGAATTTGTGCACCAAAATGGCAGAGAAAATCTGGGGGCAATGAACCAGAGGTCATCCAGTTAGGGGATTTTTGATGAGAGATTCATCCATTTAAATGCATGTTTTGACAGTAGTACATAACAAATCCTTTTTATAAAGACGCCATGACACAGGACAAGGATTGGAAATTAATTGTAGGGGTTTGGAGAGTATAAGCTGAGTGACATAGTAATTAGACACCATAGAAATGTGTGATTTTTCTGGATTGAGTCTGACTCAGTCAGGCAGAGCTGTTGGCCTCTGAAACCCTCCTAAAAGGCCATCATGTCGTGTCAGGTATTGAAGCTTCAGGGGTAAGGAAAAGTTATAGACCTTGGCCAAGTGAGGTAAAGTACCATTAGCCTTTTCTGGTTAAGGCCAGCAGTAGAGGAATGAGCAGCAAGACAAACTGGATTAGAAGGATGGTTGGAAGTCAACACAACACTAATGAGCATGATGCACCTGTAAGTACTGCTTTAATAAAAATAAGAGCTACTTTTAAGTGTTGTATGACCATTGCTGTGCCAGGTAATGCTTATTTTTCTAAAGGCAATAGTAAATCAACATGGCATCAAATGAAGACTAGCATCAAAGTGTTACGGTAATTTTAAAGTTTGTGTTAAATAAATGTAAATTTATGACCACTCTAAGTAGCTGAGTTCAGAGGCAGCGTTTTAATATACGCATCTCATGGAAAGCTGCATAATTAACTGACTGTAACTGCTAATCCGTTTTGTTAGAGGATTTATTATTATTATATTTATTTTATTTAAAAAAAATGTTTTAAAACTATCTAGACTTGTACATCAGACTTTACAAACTAAAGACGAGTACTGGTAATTAAGTTTGAACATTATCCAAACGTCACAGTGTCGGGACTGTATTTTCAGTCAGTGTTGCTCTGAGTTTTACTTTCTGTGATTTGTCAGACTGTAAATCCAGGGTGACACAAAAAGACGCACAGTCTCTGAGTTAAACCTTTTTAATTCAAATAAAGACCTAACAGTGAAAGAGAGCATGTTGCTCACCACCTTTCATGCCAAAGGTTTGAGAGCATCATATGTTGAGAAACTATGTTAAAGTTTTTTTGGTCAAACCTTAAAATGACTCCATCTAGAGACAAAGGGTCCTCAAACTTTATGGGTAACAGGGACCACTTAGAGGGGAGAACAAGTTTCAGGGACCCCCTCATAATTCTCATGTTTATTAAATTTTCTTCAATATGTCTCTTTAATACAATGGAAATATTGTGTAACATAAATATTTAAGACCTGTTCTTTAATAGTGTTAATACAATTTTTATACTTTTAAACATGGGGTATTTTTCATTCAAGACACACTTAACTTATTTTTTTCAACTTGCAAAAATTACAGTTTAGAGAAAATTAACAGTACCAAAAACCACTTTAAACTTAACTTATTCACATAATGTACATAATAAACTTATTGACTTTTCTTCAAATTGTTACAGAAAACTCTTTGCATCAAAATAAAACTGAACAGAATCATAGTCAGACCAAGTAACAGGGCTTCATTCCAGGATGGGTCTGGGGGTCATCTCCCAGAAAAATTCGAATAATGTAGATGTAATTTCCTGCATTTTGGTGTATTTAATGAGTTGCTAAACATCTGTGTTTGTAAAAAATAAAATAAAAACTTTTTCTTTTTTTTTTTGCGGACCCCCAAGCACCAGTTCGCGGACCCCTGGGGGTGAGAACCAGTGCTTAGTTTGAGACAGATCCTGCCGGAACAGGATCCGGGAACCCTCTTATTTTGGACAGGGTGCGTTCCAAGCTGGATCTAGTAGCTCTCAGGCTTACTAATAATAAAGTTCTGAACAAATATGACTGCCTTGAACGACTAAAACTTATATTGGTAATGTAAAGATGGTGTAGTGGCAGGGCTTTTGACTTGGGACCCGAAGGACGCGGGTTCGCGTCCCGGCCACTACACACCTTGGGGTGTCTATGAGTGCACATCTAATTCTCCAGCTCCCCGGGCGCTTTCTATGGCTGCTCACTTCACCACCTGGTGGTGGTTGGGTTAAATGCAGAGACGAATTTCGTCTGTGTATGGGAAACATACGCAGATGACAGGAAAATACATTATTATTATTATTATTATAAAACAAAAATAATTGCATAAACACTCATTTTAAACACAACTGCCCCTTCAAATAGCATTTCCACGTTTACCCTTAAAAAAATCTCTGCCCCTAAAAGAATGGTGGGGGTGAGTGCTGAGCTAACCAGGCAGTCGAACGCAGACAGGAGCCCAGACAGAGGAGGCGCCTGGAGATTTAACATGTGGAGTCAGACAAAAACGAGCAGGGACAGTATCTGGCTTGGAACCATCAAGTAAGAGGGAGGGGGATAGGATGCTTGACAGAAGCAGAGTGTTTACCAATGGACGTAAACGTAGATGTTTAACAACCCATTAAAATACACCAAAATGCAGGGAATCACATCTACTTTATTCAAAAATTTCTGAGGAGGACCCTCATACCCCCACCCCATACCCCACCGGTCCACCCACTATTTGTTTTCCAGCATTAATCGGTTTACAAATTAAGCCCTGGTGAGAACCACTGACTTAAAGCAATGTTGTGAGCTCTATCTGTTAGTCTTTGGAGAACGAGTTCGCTACCACCACATCAGATTTTAGCTCAGAATATGGGAAATTGACTGAATTTTATGCATTTTTGTGTTAGCAGAGCTGTGGCAGCCATTTTGAATTGGTTTGACTCCAGATGACTCTGGCAGTGATGACTGACCGATGAATAGAGCAGGCTGTGCTGGTCGCTTGTCATCATCACATCATTTGCCTGAAAGCGTGATTAGAGATGTCTTCAGCCCGTACTTGATGTGCAGTATCGAGTGAGTCGACTGAAAGGATTAGACTATTTTTAGTGCTGAAGGACTATGCTTGTCAGAGTCTTCTTTTGCCAAAACGTCTTGGGCTCCTGTTGTTCCCTGATTTTGAAAACAGAAGAGCAACATTTCAGATGAATCTCGTCTTCCAGCTGTAACTCTGATGCGTTTCTGTCTGCCTGCTGGCCAGGCAGGCAGTCGGGCAGCGAGCCTTTCCTCATTCTAAACGAGACCTCCTACTAATGTCAATCAATAATGCAGCACTTAACGGATCAAAGCGCCCCAGAGGAATTTACATTATCTCCGTTTAAAGTCAAAGGGGAGGTTAAAATTGATTCCTTTTTTGTTCTTTTTGTCATTAGCTCACCGATCATTTCATAGTACCGATGAAAGAATCAATTGGCTGAGCAGGTAAATAGCTTTTGTTCAGTGACAGCTTGAGCTTCCAGTAGGTTGTTAAACTGATCAGGTTCATTTGTAAAACATTTAACTGTAAGATTAACAGTTATTTAAAAAAAAAATGCAATTGAAGCACACGTGTGGCTAATTAGAGCTTTAGGTTTAGGTACGTGTTGCAAAAGAATTAGCCTCAGAACTGATTTAGTTAATATATTGGAAAAAGTCAGTATAAACATCATCTTTGGATACCGTGACAATTTTTGTGCTGAGCTGATTTATCCATAAATAAATGAACTTTTTTGATTATTGCTTTTTATACATCAAAACTAAAACCTGAAAGAGTGCCTGTGTTAGCACAGACTGTCCTCTGCTTGAAGGAAAATGTCTCAGCTTTGTGCCCAGATTCAGGAAACTCTGTCTTTATCTGTACCACTCAGTATTTAATTCAGTCTGCATGCTCTCTATGGATTTGAAAGCGCTAACTTCATGCTGGCCCTCTACGTCTTCGGTGGAGATGAACTCACTGTCAACTCTGCGTCTTTGCAGGGACTCGTTGATCTATAGGCAAATGGTTTGTCACAGCTGGCTGTTTGTAGGGAATGTGTGACGATGAAATCTTAGTTGCACTGTAGTTTGCTGTCGGACTGTTCAGTTTGAGTCAGTTTTCCCATTTATGGTTTTTGCATTTGTTACTATGAAACAATCTTGTTGCATTAACTTATTGTTAATGCTCAGAATTATCCTTGCTTTGATTGCTTTCTTACAAATTTTCCTGGTAGTCTTAATCAACTGTTCTCCAGACTTTTTGAATGTCAATTTTTACATTGTCCAGTCACGCCATCTCTTTCAGGAAAATGGCTGTTTTTGTCCCCCATCGCGGAGCGAAGAGGGGGAATTGAAAAATATCCTCCGCCTATCCGTTATCTGTGCATGTTGTGAGCATGATGATTTGAAACATAACTGAAGTACCAACTTTTATTTTGTTGTGTGGCTACATCTAGGCATAAGAAAGGTTCCTTTCCAAAACTGGGTTGCCATGTCATAAACAAGATGTCTGCAGCCATATAGGCATAAATGTAACCTTGTGAGCTGGATAACTTCAAAAATAAGCAACGTGCCAACTTGCATATCTAAGTGTGGCTTCATCTATGCGTTTAAAAAAAAGGTCACTAAAAAATTGGGTTGCCAAGTCAAAATCCAAGATGGCCACCACCATATAATATGTAAACCAGCCACCCCTATCATTTTAGGAAACTACGGTATGCTTTCTAGCTTTTATATTGCTCAAAAGTATTATTTCCTCAAATGATAGGGGTGGCTGGTGGGGTGGCTGAAGATTAATCTATAATGGCCAATGCCACCACTGGCCACCCCCTAGCTCCACCATTGTGCCTGTGGATAAAATTGATCTCTCTTCTCGCTAGGATACGTCAGTCTGTGCAACATCAGACAAGAAAAACTACAATTAACAAAACTACTTCTGTTCTTCTCCACAGTGCAACTCTTATACCACTTGAATATCCATCCATCCATTATCTTTTACCCGCTTCTTCCTTTTTGGGTCATGCAAACTCCACCCAGAATGCCCCCCTGGCTGGGATTGGGTCCGGTGACGTTCTCACTGAGAGGTGGCAGCTCTACCAACCGTTCCACTGTGCCGCTCCCACTTGAATATCTTGCACCAAAAACATTCAGGTTTACCTGCATTTCCTGTTCAACTCCAGTCCAGAAAAACACTCATATCAAAAACTACAAACATCCACTATTCAAATCCCTTAGTGAGGGGGACATTGTCCTGCTGCTCGTCTTTATTTAGCCTCTTATCACAGACTCAACAGATAAACCAGAGTTGTATTAATATAGGAAATAGAACCTCGTAAAGAAGCTTTGCTAAATTGTTTTTCACCATCCATATGTTGGAGAGCTATTTTCTTTTTAGGACGGATACTTCTTCTTTTAGCTTCCACTTGTTTCTTGAGTTTTTAAGGTCGCAGTGGACGCCCAGCTGAGATATGCCCAACAGTCTGGTACAAGGACTAAACTAAAAATGAGTGGGGAAAAATACATTAAATGTCCAGATAAATACTCTAAAAGACCTTCACAAAGCCTGGAGATTTACTGCTCAACAATACTTTTAAAGAAGTCTCTCTTCTTCGACAGAAAATTACACGTTTAAAGAAAAGAAGAGTAAATGTTTGCACAGCGCTCTATATCACCACTCTTAGAAACTTACTGTTAAAACTTGGTTTAATATTTTCTATAATAGATGGGAATGTTGAAATGGGCTGGCCTGCTCTCTCCCCACTTCTTAACTGCTTAGATTTAGACATCATTGAAAGAATGTCAAATATTTCCACTATAGCGAAATAACAAAGTGATTTAAAATCAGTCAAACAGGAGATCAAACTGTACATCAGGTTTATTCTCTGAAACTGCATTTGCTTCTATTTATTCTTTGATTTTTCAAATGTGTCAGTTAATTATATCTTGATGTATGTTGTTGTGAAAATGTGAGTCTTAGTGCTGCAGATTAGTAAAGCAATTGTTCACTTGGTGATACAAGCATAACATTTGGCACAGATCATCTCATAGACTTATATTTTCCAAATGTTATGGTATTTACATGGAAAAACTGCATACATTTTTCAAGATGGCTGCCTTTGGAAGTCATTTTTTGTGGTTTTTGGCCTGAATTGATACTGAGTCATTCAAATTTCCCCATCGTTGCATCAAAATTTAGGGTTTTGTGCATGCTAAGTTCAGTTCTGGAGTCAGAGAAGTTGATTATTTAGAAAATTGACTGTAAAAGTATATTGTTATAAATGAGGGACTTGAACATCTTGTGAGGTCATGATATGAACACAGTGGTATTGCACCTGCTTCGGATGTTATCAACCATATGTAGCAGTCAGATTGCCCATTATCATCCCCATTCATAGCGGTCAGATTGCCCCTCCTGTACCTCCTAGGAGGTTTAAAGGT
The DNA here is from genome assembly GCA_038048925.1 of Garcialebias charrua. Classification (NCBI taxonomy): domain Eukaryota; kingdom Metazoa; phylum Chordata; class Actinopteri; order Cyprinodontiformes; family Rivulidae; genus Garcialebias; species Garcialebias charrua. The sequence goes on from JBBPBX010035040.1 coordinate 23,601, forward strand.
ACGTTGTCACCGTTGCAATAGGCTATATGCCACGGACTTCCGTTATAGCACTTCCGCATTCATTGGACAGACGGCGCACTTCCGGTTCACAGCCACAGGATGGCGATCTTTACACAATCTCTGCAGGACTTGCCGACAGTCAAGGATGTGTACCGAATTATTCAGACCTTGTCTAAAGCGCACATCTAAGAAAGACAAAGGATTAAAGCTTTATGTGTCCAACTACATAAATAACTCTGAAGGTAAGTCTGTATTTGTTTTCAGTTCACCAAACTGCATCATGTAGGCTAACACAGCTAACATAGTTAACCCTTGCTAAATTGTTGAGTAAACGTGTTTTGTCTGTACATTTCTGATTTAACACAAATGTTAGTTTCAAACAAGGAGGCAGGAGAAGTCAGGGCTGAGTGTTTACAGTCCATGAGGAGCAGCAGAAGCCCCACTGTTTGAGTCAAAGCCACCTGACAGTTCAGTTTCAAACAAGGAGGCAGGAGATTTAGACCAGATTTAGAAACAAAAGTTATTTTAATTTAATTATTTTAATTCAAGTTTGTGTACAAAACTTGAGTTGAAGTTAAATATCAGACAATATAAACTCTTTATATTCAACACATGTCTGCTATATGGTTTTGTGAATCTCACTGTTTATAGCAGCTCTTAATAAGAGATGTTTTCTTTCACTGGACAGGACACCGTAGTGATGATGATGAGGAGGGAGCCAGCTGGTCCAGCCTGGATGTTTGTGAGCCGAGATCGGATCCAAACACTCTCCACTGATGACGAAGGACATGTGATCCATGTGGATGGTTGAACAGAAGAGCTGCTTCATCACTTACCTTTGTCTGACTGATTAATGTTTTTAAATCTCCATTAGCTGTCGAGGAAGCTGTGACTTAAAGTCAGAAGCTGTAATGCTATAAACTGTTTAAATCTTGTGCCTCAAACGTTTTCTACAGTAATGTAACATCATCATCAAATTTGTTTTTAATAAACTGGCTAAAATAAACTGAACTCTAAGCCTGTCTTAAATCAACATACACATTTTTTTGGGTGATAATAAGAAGACAAAGTCAGAATGTTTTGAACATTTTATTTTCTTACAAGTAGTAAGTAGTGTGACTGTAGTGTCAGGGTACAGTAGTCCTGAAGTATGCAGGTAGATTTTTATGCATCTGCTCTTCAGGTACTGTATCGGGTCCTAATTGAGCCGAGTACTGTCAATAAAAAGTTGCAGTGATGATCCGCCTGGCCCTGACCGTGGACTGATGGACACCGTACCGGTCAGCAAGGTCCCGTTGCTTTGATCCAAGGTCAAGGTCATTTAAAGTTGCAGTATGTAGCTTTTTTTATAAACATATTTCTTCTCTCAGTCACTATTTTTTGTCAGAGTGATGTTAAACAGGTAATCTTTGAGAAATACTATATTCCTCTGGCGTCTCCCGGTGGTTAAAATAGCATTTATAAAAACCAGAGCGGGCCGTTTTTGACCAGCCAATAAAAACAGAGTTATTTTCATGAACGAGCTTCCCCCGCCCTCCCCCCGCCTCTCCCAGCGGCAGCGCGCAGCAGCCGGGCACGCTCCCGTCTCAAACAGTAGCTGTTTCAAGATGGCGGAGGTGGCGAGAGCTTCGAGTGCTCAAAGGATTGCCAAGCGATGCAGAGTTAGCAACTTTCCTGCTTGAAAAGTAAGTGTCTTTGCTTGAATCATGTGATAGCGCAAATGCCATGATATTATCTACAACAGGCTAAAACCGTTTTCCGGCCTACAGCTGACGTGATGCTAATGGCAGCAGCTAACTCATTCAACCTCAGTATTGTTTTGATACGTACATTTAGTTATCCTAACTTATTGTATTGTGGATCAGCATGCAGATATGTTGAAAGTACTGTAACTGCGCTGTCTGTGTAAGAGAGGCATGATCTCAACAACTAGCAATTAGCATATTGTCTGCAGATCATTTGGTGTTCATAATCTAAAAGTCTGTTAGTTGTACTACACAATATATGTTGTTGATGCATACATCTCAACCTCTTTGGACGTTTACCTGTATAAAGGGCCTCAAAAATTATTAATTTTTGGAATAAAATCTGTAAAACTTGCGGTGGGGTGGACGAGTTTGCTGCGGACATGAGCATGCAGTGAAGCAGGATGAAAGGAGAGCATAAAAAGTTCAAATTTTACTTCTAGCAGCAGAACAGGATGGAAGATGGCTGTTTGATGCTATTTTTTAAATCATCCTACATGCTTTGATATGTTAGATAAATTTGTCATTGTGTGATAAATGTGTTGAAAAGAATATCTGATTATTGTTTGAACTACATTATATGTTTTTATGCAGAGATGATGACTTTGGGGAAGGTCTCAGAAGTGAATTTGGGGAGACTCCCATTCAGGTTTTGGAAACAAGGTAAGTAAGGGGAAACTGTATTTATGTCAAGATTATTTTATGGTTTGCACTGCAACTAATATAACTGTGATCATAATATTATTACACAATTTTAAAATGTAGATGGTAAGGTTGTATGTCTAATATTGTTTATGAAATGTATTTCCACCAGATATTACGGTAGGCAGAAACAAAAACCAAAGTTTAATAGTTGTTTTTATATAATCCATCCATCCATCCATCCATTTTCTTCCTCTTATCCGGGGTCGGGTCGCGGGGGTAGCAGCCTAAGTAGGGAGGCCCAGTCTTCCCTCTCCCCAGCCACTTGGAGCAGCTCCTCTGGGGGAATCCCAAGGCGTTCCCTGGCCAGCCGAGAAACATAGTCCCTCCAGCGCGTCCTGGGTCTTCCTCTGGGTCTCCTCCCGGTGGGACATGCCCGGAACACCTCACCAGGGAGGCGTCCAGGAGGCATCCTAACCAGATGCCCGAGCCACCTCAACTGGCTCCTCTCGATGTGGAGAAGCAGCGGCTCTACTCCGAGTCCCTCCCGGATGACTGAGCTTCTCACCCTATCTCTAAGGGAGAGTCCAGACACCCTGCGGAGAAAACTCATTTCAGCCGCTTGTATCCGAGATCTTGTTCTTTCGGTCATAACCCAAAGCTCATGACCATAGATGAGGGTGGGAACGTAGATCGATCGGTAAATTGAGAGCTTTGCCTTTTGACTCAGCTCTCTCTTCACCACGACAGACCGGTACAGCGCCCGCTTCACTGCGGACGCTGCACCTATCCGCCTATCAATCTCACGCTCCAGTTTTTATATAATGTATTTCTTTATTGTTATGGCTTTTCTGTGCTGCAATTTTAGTGGACATAAAATTAGAATAATACAGATGCACAATATTGACAATAAATATCTTTGAAGCTTATTTTTTTTATTATTTTATTTTTCTAACCACGTCACAGAAAATGTACAACTTTATAAATTTAAGAATTTTTAAAAAGATGACTTCATTAAAATTCTGTGTTCATGTATAACATACACTTGCACTGAACGTACGTATTTTAGTGCGTGTTAAAAATATGATTTTGTCTATACTTTCGAGTTAGTCTCATTAACTTTTATTGAGAGAATTTATTGTACTGGTTCCCAAGTACATGTTTCTTTATTTCATGATCAAACTTGATTATTGTTGCTTTAATAAAATATGTAATGTGTTTCCTCAGTATCAATGTTAGTTTGTTTTTTACGTTTATATTTTTTTTGTTTCAGTATGTCTTCGCTAGACATTACGACGACAATGATGAAAGTGACTTGTTATTGCATGTTCTCTCCGTGCATGCGTGGGTTTTCTCCGGGTTCTCCGGTTTCCTCCCACAGTCCAAAAACATGCATGTTAGACTGATTGGTAACTCTAAATTGACCCTAGGTGTGAGTGAGACAGGTCTCTCTTGTAAATGAGTCCCCGTGGCTCAACGAGGCTAGCCTGTATAAATAAAGGTTGAATGAATGAATGTTCTTCTTCCTCAGGTTGTCAGCGCTGTCCTGTTGATGATGATGGTGGTGGTGGTCCCACAGACAGCAGCAAAGCCACACAGGAAGTCCTTTGAAGGTTTAGCAGAAGAAACGGTCCCTCTGCGTTTGGACCCAAACAATTTAGTTCCCAGCCTAAAAGTCAGTTCTTTGGCCAGCGACTCCATCTCACCGTGGACCTACAAGTGAGGCTTCAGCTCCTCAGTGTGTTGTCCTTCATGAAGCTCAGAGTCCTGTTAACAGTTTTTGTCTCCTCTCTGTCCTCAGCATCTCCAGGGATGACAACATGTTCCCTCATGCGCTGTCGCAGGCTCACTGTTTGCTCAAAACCTGCCTGGACCACCAAGGACTGGAGGACGGGGGCCTGGAGTCCCGTCCCATTCTGCATCAGGTGCTGGTTCTGAGGCGAGTCAAGACGCCAGGGCCAGGCACAGCTACCACTACCGCCTGGAGTCCAAACTCATCTCAGTGGGTTGCACCTGCGTGAGACCGAAGGTGATCAACCAGCACTGAGGACTGACCCATGGAGACCAGATGAAGACCATCTCCACGTGGGGTGTCCTCCAAAGATCTGTGGCAGGGTGTGGCCTTGGGGCAATTTCAATCCCAAAAATCCTCAATTAAAAGAAAAGAACTTTTAAACGAGTTGATGAAGTTTATCAATGAACCTTAATTTTTTTATTTATATATACTGTATATATATATATTCATTCATTCATTCAACCTTTATTTAGTCAGGTAAATCTCATTGAGCCTCGAGGGCTCATTTACAAAAGTGACCTGCTACTAACTAAAGAATGATGAACAGCAATGGTAGAATTTCTGTTCATCATTCTACATCATATATATATATATATATATATATATAGATATATATATATATATATATATAGATATATATATATAGATATATATATATATATATATATATATAGATATATATATATAGATATATAGATATATATATACATATATAGATAGATATATATACATATACATATATAGATATACAGTATATATATAGTATATATACTGTAGTTATAAATATAGTTATTTTTTTATATAGATACCTATATTTATAACTATATATATATATAGTATATATACATATAGATACCTATATTTATAACTATATATATATATATAGTATATATACATATAGATACCTATATTTATAACTATATATATATATATTATATATATACACAAATGAAAGAGTGGAGATCAGGTGGTTCTCTATGGACTTTAGATGTTTGGACAAGCTGACAATCTGGAGAAGCTCCACATATTTATTGACCTGACCCACTTAAGTGAAGACCAGATCAGTCACCTGGGCCCTGCTTGCTGTTCTGTTGCCCTGAAGGCTGCAGGTTAGGAAGAATTTGGAGTTAATTAAGTTCTGTTTAATTTCTGTCCAGTTTTATTAAAAAGTTATTTAAATCAAACTAAGTACACAACAGAGTATTTAACATCAGGGTGGATGCTCAGTGCTTTATTTATGGTTATTTAAGTCTGCGTTATGTAACGGTTTGATGATCCTTGTCACATATTTATTTAGGTTTTTTGTGTATTTATTGTCTAAATAAATAAATAAAAAAGATTTTGTCGCTGTGTTCTTTCAAATAGAAAATTATTTCACTGCATGTTCATGAAGAATCATCAATTTAAATGTTTGCATGAAAACAGGGTGACTATGAGAACTGTTTGTTTTCATCAACTCCCCCTGTGAGCATCGAATCTCATTATGTAACAAAACCAGAATATGAACAAGTCCAGCTGGAGTGCATCAACCCAGGTTTGACTCTTCTCAAGAGCTGAGTGTCCCCAGCACGCAGCTGTTTTCCTCTTATTCGGACCGTAGGTCTCTGGGTGTAAATTCCTCGTCTGAAGACCATCGACTTTCAAAACTAGATGCGTAACAGATAAAATGTCACACACTGCAGCAAAGTATTATAACATAACTTATTGAAAGGGTTATACATAATTTACGATACTTTATTACAAATACGCAAAGATTTGAGAAGGAAATAGTCGATCGAGTGACTGCGCCGACGCCATCTTAGAACTGTGTTTACAATGCATGCGCGTTCACGAGACAGGCCAAGCTGTGGAGGAGGAGCTAAGGAGGCGGAGTTGCAGGTCAGCCAGAGTCCAAGGGGGAGGAGGGAGAAGGGTTTCTGCTCGAAAATTTCCTAAGTTTCAGGGGTTTACAGAAACTGCAGACCGTGCCTTTAAGAACAGGAAGAACTCAATGGGCTGCAGGATATGGGTTGATGGGGTGGTGTGGATAAATAATCAATAAATAACACTGAACAACTGGTAATAACTAATAATTCAATCTCAATGTCACTACTTGTGCAATAACCTGTCACACAACCTGTTGTGGAGAGTTAGGACTGTATGTTGATTTTGAGGAGATTAGCTGGAGCACCTCACCCACACAGACACTCCGGTCAGAGAGCGAGTCCAGACACAGCAAGATGGTGTTTTTTGGGAGTTTAATTAACTGACCAGTTCGTTTACAGCATGCAGTTTCCTTTTCTGAGCTGTAAATTCTTCCTAACTGAAAGTAACTGGCATTAACTGTCCCTTTTCTGTCTGTCTGGTATCTGAAATAACAGAAAACGGCTAAAATGAGAACATGCTAACAAATAGCTTAGCTTACCCTTAATATTACAACAAGACAGAACCTTAAACATGAAATAAACATTTCTTTGGGCTGTCTCATATTTGCGCCAAAATCGCCACCCCATTTATATATGAAAAGAAGAAATTAGCGCTCATTAAAGTGCATTAAGCTCACCTTTGTCACAAACGCAGACAGGCATCAACGATAGAAAACACTAACGGCTATAAAACCAACGGCTTTCTCAGCTCTACAGTATTTATCCCCAAGGACCCCTTAGCTGTCTAACAAGATGCCTGACGTAAAAACACGAATTAGCTGTCTAATGTAAAAAATACATATTAGCTGTCTAACAATATGCCTGAACAAAAACAATGCATAAATACTGGGGAATTTATAACACAACCTGTGTAATGTTGATTATGTGTAGTGTATATATATACTGTATATATATAACTATGTGCATGTTAGCTTGTACTGTATTACTAGTTTGAAATACTTACAGTAGTTCATTCAAATTCATCCTGCTGCATCATTACTGTATATCCAACCATGTTTACTGTCTCTCTTCAGGACTTTGTGAATATTATAATTACTTTTTCACTTTGCATGCTTTTAGTATAGTATAGTTTTTTAGCAAGTCAAATCGGATCTTCTCATCCTGAGCACTTCATTGTACTGTTAACTCTGTGTTAACCTGTATATGACAAACACAACTTGAACTTGATGGGGAGTTCCTCTCGTCTCATTCTTGGTGAACACTGACCATGGATGGCAGAGCAGTCACATCAGGAGGTCAGATGATGCAAACCTGAAAAAACAAAAAAGTGTTCATATTTACCTTCATAACGTAAAAAACCAAACAGAGAACTCTTTATGAGAGTTATGCTTTAAAATAAATAATTACATCTCAGGAAATAAAAGTTTTATTGAAGTGAAACAGTTCTGGTTTCATATTAAAGGAAACAGCAGAGAATATTTCAGAGGTGCCCTGAAGTTACTAGGAGTTTACAAACATATTTACAGATTAGAAAACTGTTAAAATCTGAATATTATTTTAAAAGTATGTAGTTACAAACTTTTATTAAATCACTCATGACTCCAACATTAAATCTACAAGTGCAGGGTGTGGAGTCGAGTCATATTCATGTTTCTTACTGAGCTGCAGCTGTGTTCTCCTCCTCGCTGTCCTCTTTGCTGCTTCTCCCAAAGCCCCGGTCATGGAAGGGAGAATTATTCCACTGGAACAATGCAGGTACAGCTCATTTTTAACCACTGTTTGATGCTGGCTCTTGAATATTCTGAGGTTTAAAACGCCAGCTACAACCGAGTGTTAGCTTTAAGGCTAACTCGGTTAGCCACGAACTCTGGCATTAAAATATAAAAAACTAAGCGCTCTATTGTCCCTGCTATTCACTGGACACAACGGCACACAACAAATCTCTCTTGTTGTACCAGTAGCTCGCAGATAATTTACCATTTGTGTCTTTTACATGGTCTAGTTCTAGAAGCTACCGCTAACAACAACTGCTGTCGACCAGAACCGGAAGTGCAGCGTACGACCAATATTTTAACGGAAGTACGTCACCACTACCCGTGGCATATACCCTATTGATGACAGCAGGCTCCATCTTTAGCTACGTGCTTAAGTTTAGAGTAAAGGGTCTTGGGTTAGGTTTAGGGTCTTGGTTAGGTTTAGGGTTGGTCCTCTGGGTCAGGTGTAAGGTTAGGTTTAGGAAAACGGTTACATAGCTGGAAAAAAAATGCAACACTTCCGGGTTTACGGAAACACGCTGCCTACTCACAGCGATTATAACGCTGATAACGTTCTTTGAAACATGCTAGGAGGTAGATTGTGACAGTTTCTCTGCTACATATGGGGATGATAACAGTTGATAGCGCCCATTGTATGGACTGACAACATCCGAATCCGCTGGGTATTGCATAAAATGTGTCATGCATTTTGACTGATTACAATTTGACAATGACCCAGAACTACTGTGTTCTACTCATCACTTCTGCACAAAGCTGTGAGCATTTCAGACCAAAGCAGTACCACTCACATCTGCCACTACATTCAGGTTAGCATGACAGGCTGTCATTCAAATATTACAAGGAGAAAGCAGGTTT
>JBBPBX010035041.1:0-10102 GCA_038048925.1 Garcialebias charrua
TGTTTAACCCACGTGCAGGCAGACATGGGAAACTCCAAAGTAAAATAAAGCTAGTATTTATTTAAACAAAAACAAAAAATAACGGAGCAGCAAAACAAATAAGAACAATTAGATGGCAGAAACGATGGAGGAACAGACATGACAGGCTTGGAAGCACAACACACGGACCAAGGAGAAAACCAGAGATGCTGAGTTTAAAGGGAGACTAATGAGACAGGAATGACGAGCACCTGGGGTGATTAGAATTTGAGACAGGTGAAACAGGAGCTGACAACGAGGAAGAAAAACACTGGGGAGTGCAGGAAAACACAAGGATCAATAATTAACTGAAACAAAATACAGATTCCTACAAGAACTATGCTATAACTTTAGCTGTGAACATCACTTTGAAAGGAGGTCAGCCCTTAACTGTTGTTGGTTGTTATCGTCCCCCCTCCGCAACACCTGAAGCTCTGTCCTCCCTGACTGAATTCATAGGAAATTTAAAACACAATGAGATCGTTTTGGCTGGAGATTTCAACATTGATTGGAATAAGTCGACCCCCCTCTGTGATAAATTCAAAGAATGTTGCCTATCTCTCAACCTAACACAACTTATCGATTCTCCCACCAGACCAAACATAAAATGTCCCGAAAAATCTTCTATCTTAGATCTGTTTTTCACAAATGCACCTCACAAATTTCCTGGTATAGGTGTATTTGCCAACGTTTTGAGTGATCATTCCGTAATAGCAGCTCTTAGATCTACTAAACTTCCACCTGCTAAGCCCAGAATAATTCAAAAAAGGGATTTGAAACGTTTCAGTGAACAGTCATTCCTTTGGGATCTATCCCTCTTTGATTGGCAACGTATCCTACAAATCAATGACGTGAACACCGCTTGGAACTATTTTCACAATAGTTTCATTCTCTTTGTAAACAAACACGCACCTTTCCGGCAGTTCAGGATAAAGAGCCGTGACAGCCCCTGGTTTACTCCTGAACTAGCTGATCTCCTGCACTGGAGAGATCATCTTTGGGCCGCAGCGAGAAAATCACACTCAGACACTGATTGGTTGAAATTTCGGCAGCTAAGGAATAAATGTACAACTGCCATCAAAGCCGCAAAACGTAACTACTTCTTATCTCAGACCTCCAAAAATCTAAACGATCCTAAAAAATTCTGGAAAACCATCAAATCTCTCTCAGGCACCCCCCAATCATCATCTGACCTCCCATCACAATTTCTTGTTGACTCTGTTCCTGTGTCAAATAAGCACGAGATCCTGAACTGTTTCAATAAACATTTTGTTGCTTCTAGTTCATTATTTGACACAGTTACAAACGGAAAATCAGCCACTTTATCTAATAATCAAACTTCTACAAATCAAATCCCTCCTACAAGTCAACCATCTGTTAATCACACCTTCTCTTTTTCTCCGTTCTCAGTCAGTGAGGTAAATAAACTGTTAAATGATCTTGATCCTAAAAAATCTGCAGGTCCAGATGAACTTCCACCTTACTTCTTAAGGCTGGCTGCTCATATCATCACAGTCCCTGTGACCCACATCTTTAATCTGTCCATAAGCCAAAACACCATTCCGGATGCTTGGAAAACAGCCTTTGTTCTTCCTTTGCTGAAGGGAGGTGACCCCACCTCATTGAACAATTATCGACCGATCTCTAAACTCTGCATCTTAGCCAAGGTTCTAGAAAAACTGATAAACTCTCAGATCAAAAACTATCTGGACTCATTTAACATCTTACCTCTTCATCAATCTGGTTTCAGGAAAAAACACAGCACAACAACTGCTTCTCTGAAGGTTCTGAATGATGTTGTTGAAGCATTGGATGCTAAGGACTATTGTGCTGCACTTTTCTTAGACCTGTCTAAAGCTTTTGACACTGTGGATCATAACATCCTGTGTCATAAGCTCTCAGAAATCGGTTTCTCTGATCACACCATCGGTTGGTTTTCTAACTATCTTTCCAATCGGAGGCAATGTGTTCAACATAACGGTACTTTTTCCAGCTATTTAACAGTTAAAAATGGTGTACCACAAGGCTCAGTTTTAGGACCCACTCTCTTTACAATCTACATAGCTAATGTAGGTCACTGCATCCCTGATGCATCCTTACATTTCTATGCTGATGATACAGTTGTTTATTGCCGAGCTAAAACAGTAGCTAAGGCTTTCCAGTTACTGCAATCCGCTTTTGACATCATCCAGTCAGATTTGTTCCGTCTCAAACTTGTCCTAAATGCTGATAAAACAAAAGGGATGTTTTTTTCAAATAGGAAGGCGGTTCCAGCAGATCCTCCTCTGATTTTATCTTCAAATGGTGTCCCTATTGAGTTTGTTGATTCCTATAAATATCTGGGTATCCTGATCGATTCACATCTCTCTTTTAAACTCCACGTGGAAAACCTAGTGAAGAAACTGAAAGTTAAACTGGGTTTCTTTTTCAGAAACAGATCATGTCTATCACTGAATGTTAGGAAACGCCTTGTATCTGTGACTTTCCTTCCCTCCATTGATTACGGTGACATTCTCTACATGAATGCTCCTACAAGCACCCTGCGGATGTTGGATGTTGTCTATCATGGTGCACTAAGATTCATAACTGGCTGTGATTATCGTACCCACCACTGCACCCTGTATTCACTGGTTAACTGGACATCATTAACCTCACGCAGACTCTTCCACTGGTACATTTTCATCTTTAAATCACTTCTTGGTCTGCTGCCCTCATACATCTCCTCCTACATGTCTTTGCGTGAGTGCAGCTACAGCGTGCGCTCTCAGGACATGATTACCTGCAGTGTTCCGTCAGTGAGGACTGAACTTGGAAAAAGGGCCTTCTCCTACTCCGCTCCTGCTTCATGGAATATCTTACAAAAAGATCTGAAGCTCTCGACCTTGACTTCTCTAAATGGTTTTCAGAATCTGTTGGAATCCTGGCAAAAACCAATGCAGATTTGTTCCTGTCTTTGATTTTATACATATACCTTATAATGTTTTGCTAGTTTTTTGATACTTTGTTAAAGGAGGAATATATATATATATATATATATATATATATATATATATATATATATATATATATATATGTATATATATATATATATATGTGTGTATATATATATATATATATATATATTTTTTTTTTCTCTCTCTTTTGTTTTCTATTGTTTGTTTATTGTTTAAGGAAATTCTACCATTGCTGTTCATTGTTCTTTAGTTTTAGCAGGTCGCTTTCGTAAATGAGCCCATGAGGTTCAAAAGATTTACCTGACTAAATAAAGGTTGAATGAATGAATGAAAATAACAAAATACTTTGAAAACTAGTGTTTGCAAAATAGTTTTGATTCACAATAAGTGCCATAATTATTGTCTATTATATGTTTTTACATTGACCTTCAATGCATAAAATTATTAACATTGTGTGTGTCAACAAATGTTGTAGCAGGTGAACTTACACTTCCATTTTTGCAGGGCATAAAAAGTTGTCAAACCAAACACCAACTTTGAAAATGTATCAGTGGAGAACATGTGGGAAGACACTAAAGACACAGCTGCAGCCAGATCAGCTGAAAAAAAAAGAGCAAGAATATATCAAAGCATTTTCTGATTAAAGTGAGCATCACTAATATATCTGAGGTTCTGTACTGGTGTAAATTCACAGTCATCCAGCACATGTTAAATATGAATGAATGAATGAATGAATGAATGAATGAATGAATGAATGAATGAATGAATGAATGGAAGAACAAATGAAGGAATAAATAAAAATGAAAAAGTAAAATTAACATAAATAAATAAATAAACAAACAACAAATTTCTATTCAGTTGCTGAAGTCATTTCACTTTCCATCCTGGTATCTTTTTCCATTCAAAACTTGAGTGTGGAGTTCCAAGCTTTTTTACCTATATTCAGAGCTCATTTCTGTAATCTAGAGTCACATGCACATTAAACTACTCGTCCCTCACAGTAGAAAGCAGTGTACGTTTGAAAAAGCTGAAATCCGAGACCACCTCCTCTGTTTAAAGTTGTTTTTTTCCCCTCATTTGATGTAAATGACCTCCTTCACCTCCTTTCAAAACATCTTTTTTTTTTCTTCCTGTCCTCTGGTGAAGCAAGTGCTCCGTCCCACCCCGCTTCCCTGCTTGCATTCTTTCATCTGTGAACCCTTAAGCTAGATTTATACTCGATGCATTGCGCAGTGCGCCAGGGTGCGCGCGCCAAAAGTGACGCAATATCACCGTCCCCGCCCCTGCGCGTAGACCCCGCGCGTCGGTTTCGCGCGTGTCGCGCACCTCCGAATTTTTCAAACTCTGCAAGGCTAGTGCGCGCGCCATGGGCGCTACTGAATTGATTGACAGGTCGGGTGGGGACCTCACCCGACAGCCTTCACGCTCTTCACGCCAGAGCCTGCAGCTGTCTGCGCCGCTGTGGTCGTGGAGACGGCGTCGCGACGCATGGAGGAATGTTTTGTATGTGACACAAATGTATTAAATTCCCCTTCTTCATCCCTGATCTGGACTTTTCTTTTGTTTTTTTGCCAAAAGTCAAGTGATCGCTTCCTCCTCCGCTGACTCCATGCATTAAAACCGCAAGACACAATAACTGTTGTTCTATTATGATTTGCTCCTCTAATAAAGACAACAGTTCAGCACGCGAGCGGAAAGCCATTTGTTTTTGTTGTGTGACTTCAAACAGTTCTACTTCTATGGTAGATTTCTTCTTCTACACCCGTTCTTGCAACATATGCATAGGTTTTAGAGGGTACTGCCACCTGCTGGTCCGTAAAAGAACAGCACTTTGCCATGTGCCGCCGTGTGTCAACTATAAACACAGTGGCAACACTGTAAACGCATGAAGCCGCACGCTCCAGCCAGCAGAACAAAGCGCAAGTATAACGAGGCCTTTATGAGCTTCTTTTTTTTCTGCATACCTTCCTAATTAGAAGGACTTGATCAGCTGGTTTCTAAACAATATTGATCAAATTCTCCCAACAGGTGTCAGGGGTAGGAGGACCCTTCATACCTCGATGGAAACTAATTACAGTAGATTCATGATGACAACTGGATTCTGCTGTTTGGGTTGGTGAAATCTGGATTGTCTACATATTAGTGTGGATGTGTCGAAGCTTGGCAGCACTCAGACTGAATTACGTGGAGCTGCGTCAGAGCTGGAGCAGGCTGTTATCAGGACTGTGGACTCTCTAGCAGCACACATGAAGATGGGAATATCTGGAGAAGCTATAAGCTTTGGCTTTGGCGTAATAATAATAATAATAATAATAATAATAATAATAATCATTTTATTTAACAGCGCCTTTCATGACACCCAAGGACACTTAACAAACCAACACAGTGAATACAGAGCAAACATTATCAGCGACAAATTGAAATATAAAATACATAAAGGATATAAAATGGAAGATAAAAATACATTTAGTAAAGTTAATGATAAGCTAGTCTAAAGAGATGTGTTTTCAGGGCAGTCTTGAACAGAGAAAGGGAGGTGGTGTTTCGAAGGTCGGGCGGTAGAGCGTTCCAGAGGTGAGGGGCAGAGCAGGTGAAGGCCCTGCTCCCCATGGTGGAGAGGCGGGCAGAGGGTACATGGAGTTGTAGTGAAGAGGAGGACCTGAGAGAGCGTGATGGGATGGAGATTTGTAGGAGGTCGGATAGATAAGGAGGGGCAAGGTTGTGGATAGCTTTGAACGTGAGAAGTAGAATTTTGAAGATGATGCGTGATTTAACCGGGAGCCAGTGGAGCTGCTGCAGGACAGGAGTGATGTGGTTATAGTAGGAGGTTTGAGTGATGACACGGGCAGCTGAGTTCTGGACCATCTGTAACTTGTGGAGAGATTTGTTGGGGAGGCCGTAGAGAAGGGAGTTGCAGTAATCGATACGGGAAGTCACAAGACTGTGCACCAGGATGGCTGTGGAGCGGGGTGTGAGAGAAGGACGGAGACGGTTAATATTACGGAGGTGGAAATAGGCAGACCGAGTAATATTGTTGATGTGTGAAGTGAAGGAAAGAGTGGTGTCGAGGATGACACCGAGGCTCTTGACCTGAGGGGAGGGGGATAGCAGAGAGTTGTTAAGGGGGACGAGAAGATGTTCTGATTTTGAAATAGAGTTTTTGGTACCAACAAGAATGATTTCTGTTTTGTTACTGTTTAGTTGAAGGAAATTGTTAGAAAACCAGTGATTAAGCTCATTGAGACAGTCGGTGAGGATGGAGGGCGGGTGGGTGGAGTTAGGTTTTGATGACAAGTAGAGCTGCGTGTCATCAGCATAACAGTGGAAATGGATGCCATGTTTGCGGAAGATGTGGCCTAGAGGAAGGAGGTAAATGATGAAGAGGAGGGGTCCGAGGACAGAGCCTTGGGGGACACCCATGGAAACAGGGGAAGACTGGGAACGGAAGGATTTAAGCTGAATGAATTGAGTGCGGTCAGAGAGATAGGAGGTAAGGAATCAATTGGGCTGTTTGAAGCTTTCCATCGAACTTTTACCAGCAAGACTTTAAAAGGCAGAAACAGCAACTCACAAGTTCTGCCTGACCTAAAATGTGGCCTTGACAACGGACTTATCTCAACTCCTCCTGGCATGTTTTGAAATAAACAAAGATGCTTTGTCTGTCTCCTTACCCCTCCCTTCCCCAAGGCCGTGGACATGTGACAGAACCTCAACCGAGCTGATGATAACAACACCTCTTATCTGGACAATAGCTGGGGGGTGGGGGCTCTGGACTATGCTACTACTTCCCTTTAAGATTCAATGACTTCACCAGTGTACATGTAATAATAATAATAATAATCATCATCATTTTATTTAAAAGCGCCTTTCAGGACACCCAAGGACACTTAACAAACCAATACAGTGTAATACAGATCAAACATTATCAGCGACAAATTGAAATATAAAATACATAAAGGATATAAAATGCAAGATAATAAAAATACATTTAGTAAAGTTAATGATAAGCTAGTCTAAAGAGATGGGTTTTCAGGGCAGTCTTGAACAGAGAAAGGGAGGTGGTGTTTCGAAGGTCTGGCGGTAGAGCGTTCCAGAGGTGAGGGGCAGAGCAGGTGAAGGCCCTGCTCCCCATGGTGGAGAGGCAGGCAGAGGGTACATGGAGATGTAGCGAAGAGGAGGATCTGAGAGAGCGTGATGGGATGGAGATTTGTAGGAGGTCAGATAGATAAGGAGGGGCAAGTTGTGGATAGATTTGAACGTGAGTAGAATTTTGAAGATGATGCGTGATTTAACCGGGAGCCAGTGGAGCTGCTGCAGGACAGGAGTGATGTGATCATAGTAGGAGGTTTGAGTGATGACACGGGCAGCTGTATCACGTCTATGCTGTGGTAGGTTTTTTGATGCCTCACACCATGCCCTGTCTAGGACATGGTGTGAGATCTTTTCTTATACCATCTCTCCTCATGTTTTTCTTCCCTTATCTCATCTAGGCAAAACGTTATTCTGAATAAGAATAAGAGGGCCGCGCTTATGTAGTAGCAGCTTCGTACACTCCGTCCATCTTTTGGACGACTGTACATATATGTTCTCACTGTACCTCGGTGCAATAATAATAAACTTTATTCTGATTCTGATCTGTCCTGTCTGTCCAACATCTGGACCTGTTGGTCCTCAGCAGAGTGTCTCTTGTCCTTGAGGTGTAGGTGGATCTCAGAATCTGGTCCTTAACAGATGCTCTCTGGTGTTGAGCCATACGTCTGTGGAGAGGTTCTTTACTTTCTACCACAGAGAGAATCACTAATCTGAGTTAATTAATCCTAAAAATACAAGAAAAATGTGTTGAACGTCACTGCAGCTGACCTCTGCTCCACACCTGTTTCTGTGATATTCACTTATTTCTGAACATTCAGGTATCATGATGTGGCTGCCTTCATTTGTGATTTATGAAGGTCCAGAGAAAGAATAATGACGGACCGGTCTGTGCAGCCATTTTGAAGACCTTTACAGTTCCCATTTTAATGACAGAACCCCCAAACCCAAGCTGAATGATGTGGGGTCTGCAGGAACGTTCTGACCTCCATGTTGGCAAAACTAAACAACCTCTGCACAGACACATGGCTCAACACCAGACAGCTGCTCTCCAGGACCAGACTCAGAGGTCCACCTACATCTCAAGGATAAGAGACACTGTGCTGAGGACTGACAGGTAAAAACAAACATTTTTTTCATGTTGGACAGAAAAAAGAGACGGTTGGGGGTGGGGTGACATACAGTCTGTCAAGTGAAACTCCTTCAGCTACAGAACAAAAGCCAGTTGTTTTAACGAAACATGAACTTTTGACATGGGTGATTTTCTTCCTACATTTAAAAAACAGCTGTAAAAAACTCATAGGATTATCGTTCAACTCTTCTGAGCTCAGGAGGAGTGAAGGTTACCGTACCTCCACAGGTGTGGATCAGAAGGAGGACAAAACCAGTTCCCAGTGGGAACGATCCACTCAAGGTGTTGAGACCAGATGGAAGGAGCATGTCATGGTGTTGAATTTGCTTTGTAAAAATTTGAAAGATTAAATTAATAAGTTGTCATTTCCACAAAGAATTTAATATAATTTGAAAAAAACAGGAAGATATCAACCAGTAACTATAAAATATTATAGTTTACAACTTGGACAACCAAATGGCAACGACTACTCATGCAGTTTATTCTCACAAGGATGATTCTGAAATAAAGGACTATTACTGAGTAATTCTCAAGTGCTGAGTTAAAAAATTAAATATAAAAACTTGTTGCTTCATTTACTTGGCTTTCCACAGACATTTAAATGTGTCGAGCTTTCTACGTACAATAATAGGTTTTTGTTGGAGCTCCTCTTTTAGTTCCTCGTTTTGGTCTCGTACTTCATCTTTTACATCTTTTAGAACCAAGTCTTTCACCGAACCAGAGAAAAAACACAAAACAGTGTTACGAAGCCCAAACAGAAACAGTGCAGTAATTAATATTCAAGTATTGCATTGTGTACGACATAACATTGCTTACATGTATATAAGGTCAAAACCAAAACATATGCAAGAGATCTGTAGCCCATAATAATCATTGAAACTGGAACAATTCTGCAGCAATGAGGAAACACAATTAAACACAAACATACATGATGATCAATCGTTTTTTAAATCAGAAGCATAAATCAATAGGATTCATAAAACAGGAATAAATTATGACCATTAAGAACATTTCTCCCAGTTTCTGTCTGGGATTTAAAAGCTAAAGTTAAAGATCTTGACACCTAAATTAGTAGAATTGAAATAAAAAACATGAATGTTGGCAACAAAAAAACTTTAAAATCTCAAACCATAACATTGCCATTGGTAAGTTATTTGTCATGTAAAGACAAAAAAACTGGTAAAATTATATTTAAACAATAACTTAGTGAAAAATAAACAAAATCTGTCAGTACAAACCGCCTGTGCTGCAACAATATATTCAAGAGTGAACACGTTTCTGCAGAGTGAAAGCAGTAAGATGAGTGAGGAGTGAGGGTCAAAGTTCTCAACAGAACATTAGTCCTGCTTATCTGTTTAAAAAAGGTGTGTTCACTCATGCCTGTTGGAAGCTTCATCAAGATTTATATCGAGAACAAAAAATATTTCTCACTTTAATGTCAGTCTTTAATGAAAACTGTAATTCTTATAGTAAAAGTAAAAATACATCAATTCTAACTGTCATTCAATTACCTCTAGTTATACTTTTTAGAAAACATTATGTTTAACAGTTTAGGGTTAGTTGTGCTTTTATTAGTGTATGTTTATTAATTATAAATATATTGAAATTATTTAACTCTCGTGTTACTAGCAATGGCAAATAAGTGTGTTAGAATGGTACTATGGGAGTTCTGGCTTTGCCAGCCAACTCTCTCTCACTCACAGCTGCAGCAGGTTTCTTTTTTTTTTTTTTTCACTTTTTTGATGGTCTTCCTTCTCCCCCTACAGCTATCCTCTCCACGCCATTATTATGAACTATTTATTCTAGTAATTATCTAGTGGAGTTTAAAAAAAATCATCATTGTTATTATTATTGTTATTATTATTATTATTATTATTATTATTATTATTATTATTATTATTATTATTAT
>JBBPBX010035041.1:10359-32277 GCA_038048925.1 Garcialebias charrua
CCATACCTACACATAAACACATACATACATACACATGCATATGCAGTCACATACACATCTACATATCTACATACGACACCTACATATGCATCCCAACATCTATTTGTGTACCTGCAGCAGGTTTCTAATCAACCACCAATCCACTCCTGAACTTGATCAGAAGGACAACTCTGGAGGAGCATAAAAGTCTCAGCCAGACACTCCTTTTAGATCCATTTCTGCTTAACGTCACCTGCTAAAAAAAGAAAAAGTGTTTAAAACTTGAGTTTGCAGCAAAATGCTGCAGTTTAACATTATGTGATAAAAACATTAAAGTTCCTTCAATGTAGAAAACTAAAACCTTATTCTGTTAGAAGACAATATTATACCAGAAGAAAACAAACTGTCACTAATAGAATTATCAAAATTATAAACTTACAATAAAATAAACTTTGAAACGCTCATGAACCAAACGGCAGAAGAAGAGTTGCTTTAACAGATGTGTTGGTCTCAAAGTTCAATTTTAAACTGCACACTCCTTAAAAAGAAGCAAAAGAACATTAATTAATCATTATTGAGCTAAACCATGGCTAAAACTTTGAAAAATTGTTTGCTGGAATGAACAAAATATATATATAAAATGATTGTGAAGCAGAAAAAACTCTATTTATCTGAAGAAAACTCCAAATAATTGAAGATGTTTTCACAGCAAAGTTTCTTAGTTTTAAATTACACTTGACAGTAATATAGCTTATATATAGAAAACAAACAAGATAAATGTATGTTCTTAAAATTTAAAGAAGGTAAATATTTTAAAGCTTACCTGCACCGTTCATGAACAAACCAGCTCACCTGAACATGTGACCAGCTTCAGGTTAAAGTCCCTCAATAAACTGTCTCACCTGGTGGTAAAGATCCGACTCTGTTTTTCTGCTGGAGCTCCAGTAATCAGAGTCAGAGTCAGAGTCAGAGAGAGTCAGAGTCAGAGAGTCTTTATTGTCATTTGCACCGCATGTGATACATGTGATGAAAACGAGATTATGTACACGGGGTCCCAGTTACATCCAACAACAAATGCAAGAGAAAAACAGTAATAACATCTAGAATTAACTAAGAAAAACATCAACTAGTAATACACTAAGCCCTAATATAGTGGAAAAACATCATTATAAACAGCAGCACGAACATGAGTCTGTATGAGCAGATGGTCACAGATGAACACAGCAACAAGAAAACAGATCAGCATCAGCATGATGTGATATTTTGCAGTGTTTATTTTTATTTTATTTTTATTTATTCATTCATGAGTCTAACAGCCTCAGGGTAGAAGCTGTTCCTCAGTCTAGTGGTTCTACATTTGATGCTCCTCAACCTCCGTCCTGAGGGGAGTGGGGCAAAGAGTGAGTGTGCTGGGTGAGTGAGGTCTTTCATGATGCAGGTGGCTCTTTTCCTGCATCTGGAGGTGTAAATGTCTGTGATGGTGGGGAGACTGACTCCAACAGACTTCTGTGCAGCCTTCACCACTCTCTGCAGAGCTTTCCTCTCTTCAACTGTGCAGCCTCCATGCCACACGTTGATGCTGGAGCACAGGACGCTCTCCACTGCACACCTGTAGAAGGAGGTGAGGACTGGGCTGCTCAGACCAGCTCGTCTCAGCCGTCTGAGGAAGTAGAGTCTCTGATGACCTTTCTTGATCAGGCTGGTGGTGTTGTTGCTCCAGCTGAGGTTATCATTCATGTGTACACCCAAGTATTTGTAGCTGGAGACCACTTCCACTGCAGACCCACCTATTTTCAGTGGGGTGTGGGTGTGTTTGTTCCTTCTGAAGTCCACAATCATCTCCTTTGTCTTCTTCACATTCATGTGAAGATTATTCTCTTTGCACCAGCTCTCCAGGTGTTCCACCTCCTGTCTGTAGCTGGACTCATCATTGTTTGTGATGCATCCCACCACCGCTGTATCATCTGCAAACTTAACAATATGACAGCCACATTACATCAATAATACATGGACATTTGATTGAACTCAGTTTCATGATCCAGTTTTAGGATTTAAATGAACTTTTGTCTTGAGCTGAAACTAACAAAAATAATAATTTCTTAACGTTTTCTAAGACGTTAGCTTGACCTTATCTGGAGCTGTCCTGTTGTTCATGATTACCGTATTTTCCGGACTATAGGTCATAGCTTTTTATCATTTTTTCATGGCCTACGACCTATAGTCAGGTGAGACCTATTTATGGATTTTTTTTCCCATATTTTTGACCGCTGTCAATCATCCTTCTGCAGATGACTCTGTGGATTACTACAACCAATCTCTTCGGGAGCTCCTGGACCTACATGCTCCCTTGAAGACAAGACTGGTGTCTTTCTCGCGTTCAGCCCCTTGGTACACTGATGAGCTGCGCAAGATGAAGGCAACTGGCCGTGCTATTGAGAGACGTGTAAAATCATCTGGTCTCTCTGTGCATAAGCAGGCATATAAAGAACATCAGAAAGCGTACGCCTATTCTCTTAAAGAAGCACGCTCCAAATATTATTCTAACATCATCAACACCTGCCCTGGAAACTCTAAACAGCTCTTCTCCACAATCACTCGTCTGCTTAATCCCATTAAGCAAACTCTTGAGGACTCTGCTCAAAAATGCGACCTGTTTCTTTCATCTTTTAAAACCAAAGTTGACACTATCAGATCTCAGCTCCACAACCTCCCCGTTCTCAGTGTGCCACCCACCCGTCTGCATTCTGGGACCCTAAACAGCTTTGACGAAGTTGTTCAGAGTGAGGTGGAGGCCATCATCAAGAAAATGAAGCCTTCATCCTGCGCCCTGGATCCTTTCCCCTCGTCTCTCATAAAAACCAATCATTCTGCAATAGGCCCACTTATCACTCAAATAATAAATCAGTCTCTACAATCTGGTCATGTTCCACTGCCTCTAAAAACCGCCATCATTAGGCCTCTTCTGAAAAAATCTAATTTGGATCCCGACATTTTTTCTAATTACCGCCCAATTTCACACCTCCCTTTTCTGTCTAAAGTGCTGGAAAAAGCAGTTGCTGCTCAGCTGCAGGATCACCTACAACAACACTCCCTGTATGAGAAGTTCCAGTCTGGATTCAGGACAGCTCACAGTACAGAGACTGCATTGCTAAGAGTTACTAATGATGTCCTCTTGGCTGCTGACACTGGCTCTCCCTCCATCCTTGTCCTCCTTGACCTCACTGCAGCCTTCGACACTGTGGACCATAGTATCCTCCTCCACCGTCTTCATGTGGAGGTCGGTCTCTGCGACACCGTCCTGGACTGGTTCAAATCTTTCCTCTCCAATAGGCTGGAATGTGTTAGTCTTGGCAACGCCACGTCCCAGACAGTCTGTGTCTCCTGTGGTGTCCCTCAGGGGTCGGTTCTGGGGCCCCTGCTGTTTTCCCTTTACATGCTGCCTTTAGGTCAAATTATTAATCAGTTCAACATTTCTTTTCACTGTTATGCCGACGATACACAGCTTTACATCAGGACTGGAGCATCCTCATCTTCCACCTTGTCATCTCCATCTTCACTCACTGCCCTCTCTGCCTGCCTGGAGGCAATTAGGGCATGGATGAATCAGAACTTTCTTCAATTAAACTGCTCCAAGACTGAGGCCATACTGATTGGCACCCCTCACCAGGTACAGACATCTCCTATAACAAGACTTTCCTTTTCTGGACAAGACATCACCCTCTCCACCTCTGTTACTAATCTTGGAATAAAAATGGACTCCAATCTTACATTTGAAAATCACATTAAACATCTGTTTAAAACTTGCTTCTTCCATCTTCGAAACATCTCCAGACTTCGCCCATCTCTAACTTTTTCCGATGCCGAGAAGCTCGTCCATGCTTTTGTCTCCTCCAGGCTCGACTACTGCAACTCCCTGTTTATTGGAATCCCTGGCAAAAACCTTCAGAAACTTCAATATATTCAGAACAGTGCAGCAAGGATCTTGTTGAGAGTTCGGAAATTTGAACATATTACGCCCATTCTCCATAACCTTCATTGGCTTCCTGTCGCCTACAGAATTCAGTACAAAACTGCTCTCATTACACATCAGTGCTTACACGGAACTTCACCGGATTATCTGAAGGATATTCTTATTCCATACTCATCCACCCGTTCGCTGCGGTCACAGAACAGTAATCTCCTTCACATTCCGAGAACCAAATTAAGGACCATGGGAGACCGGGCTTTCAGTGTGGCTGCCCCCCGCCTGTGGAACTCTCTTCCTGACTGTCTGAGAGCCCCACAGTCTGTGGTTGACTTTAAGAGCGGCTTGAAGACCTTTCTTTTCAACCGAGCATACTCTACCTCCTCATGATTCTACTTTTGATCTTAGCTGATACTGTTATTGATTTTAACTGTTTTATTATTTGTTTTGTTGACATTTAATTCTGTTGCTCCTTGTAGCACTTTGAGATTTTTATTAATGAAAAGTGCGTTATAAATTGAATTCATTATTATTATTATTATTATTGAGCTGAAACTAACAAAAATAATAATTTCTTAACGTTTTCTAAGACGTTAGCTTGACCTTATCTGGAGCTGTCCTGTTGTTCATGATTACCGTATTTTCCGGACTATAGGTCATAGCTTTTTATCATTTTTTCATGGCCTACGACCTATAGTCAGGTGAGACCTATTTATGGATGAAAACGAGATTATGTACACGGGGTCCCAGTTACATCCAACAACAAATGTAAGAGAAAAACAGTAATAACATCTAGAATTAACTAAGAAAAACATCAACTAGTAATACACTAAGCCTAATATAGTGGAAATAAACAGCAGCACGAACATGAGTTTGTATGAGCAGATGGTCACAGATGAACACAGATGAACACAGCAACAAGAAAACAGATCAGCATCAGCACAATGGCCCTCATGCACGAAAATGTTCTTATTCTTATCCTAAATTTCTCCTACTTTTGTTCGTACGAAGCGTTCGTACGAACATGCCACGTCAGAACCAACAAAGTCTTCTATCCACAGGAAAAGCGTGTAAACGGGCTGCTTAAAGGTGATGAATTCCACCTGCTCTACTCACCTGCGCGTGCTCGCGGGAAGGTAATTTACATACTTTCCACCCCTCAAAACACCATATAAGGCCACGCTTCCTGCCTTCTGACAGCAGGAAGTGTCCATTCATTCAAACTCAAAGGAGAACTTCACGCGTTCGGAGTTCTGCTCTCAGTGGCGCTGTGGCTACCCCCCCACCCCCCACCCCCCGCAGGTGTCGGATGGTCAAATATCTCTAATTTTAGTGTACTGTGTTACATTTAGTTTCACTTATTCAGAAGAGCGCACCGCTGCCCCCCACCCCCCCCGCAAGTGTCGGATGTGTTTTTGAACAGAAGCATTTTAAAATGTCTCGAAACTACAGTTAACTTCATATTAATATTGTAGTGCATATACTGTGTGTCCCGTGGGTCGTACAGTATCAGAAATCAAGAATAAATGGTTTGATCTGAAAATGGCTTCAAACAAACGTCTCGCCGCAGCACGGACAGGAGGTGGTCAGTCTGCGAGATGGATGGACAATACTGTAAATGCCACGCTGCGCAGACGCGTGCCAACATGTTTTGCAGCACAAATGTGTCATGCGCGCACCTCCTGGTCATCGCGCAACCACATTCTGCAGGTTATATTTCGGATGAGCAGACTGACTGCAAGACGCGCGATGGTCCACACTCAGAACATGAATAAGCTGGTTTCGCTTTTTTCTCCCCTCTCTCTACGGTGCTGTGTGTGTGTGTGTGTGTGTGTGTGTGTGTGTGTGTGTGTGTGTGTGTGTCTGGTCGACAGTGGCGAGGCGTGGGGACCCCGTGCCAACAGTGGCACGGCGTGGAGGCGTGTGCCACACCACGCGCGGGGGCGCACGGTGGTCGAGTGGGGCGCGGGGGGGTTGAAGCCGCTTTCTTTTAATTTAAAAAATTTGTGTCGTTGCATTTAATTCTTTTTAGACTCAGAATATTTTCTAAATAACGAAATATAAGTGATTAGTGATGGAACTCCATCTGGATAACAGCGGACCGACTGCTCGTAAAATATACGACAGGTCCAGACCACTCGTACATTTCGTTCGTATTTGAAAAAAATCTTAGGATACGAAAACATTGTTGTATGCCACAAATGCCCCTAAATCACTCGTACGCACAGTTTAAGGACAAATCTGTGCGTAAGAACGGTTCATGAATGAGGGCCATTGTGATATTTTGCAGTGTTATTTTTATTTTATTTTTATTTATTCATGAGTCTAACAGCCTCAGGGTAGAAGCTGTTCCTCAGTCTAGTGGTTCTACATTTGATGCTCCTCAACCTCCGTCCTGAGGGGAGTGGGGCAAAGAGTGAGTGTGCTGGGTGAGTGAGGTCTTTCATGATGCAGGTGGCTCTTTTCCTGCATCTGGAGGTGTAAATGTCTGTGATGGTGGGGAGACTGACTCCAACATCTTCTGTGCAGCCTTCACCACTCTCTGTAGAGCTTTCCTCTCTGCAACTGTGCAGCCTCCATGCCACACGTTGATGCTGGAGCACAGGATGCTCTCCACTGCACACCTGTAGAACGAGGTGAGAACTGGGCATATATGGGCATAACTGGGCATATATTCTGGTGCGACCTATAGTCTGTAAAATACGGTATAAAGATTAATGATTAAAGCCTTTGGTCTCTTACATTTTCTAAAGTGTTAAATGTTAATGGATATAAAAACTGGAAGTATATGGCTTTACTTTACAAACTGTTGCCCTGGATGAAACATTTGAGATAAAATTCGATTTTTTTATTCGTGTTTTGAGAGACGGACTCGTCTCGGTTAGCTTTCGTTTTATTTCTGTTTATAACGTTATAAATAGCTCAGAAACCACTCGGTGGATATTTTTTCTGCTGCCAGAGTGTAATTATATGGCTTTAATTTACAAACTGTTGCCCTGGATGAAACATTTGAGATAAAATTTGATTTTTTATTCGTGTTTTGAGAGACGGACTCGTCTCTGTTAGCTTTGGTTTTATTTCTGTTTATAACGTTATAAATAGCTCAGAAACCACTCGGTGGATATTTTTTCTGCTGCCAGAGTGTAATTATATGGCTTCAATTTACAAACTGTTGCCCTGTATTAAACATTTGAGATAAAATTCGATTTTTTATTCGTGTTTTGAGAGACGGACTCGTCTCTGTTAGCTTTGGTTTTATTTCTGTTTATAACGTTATAAATAGCTCAGAAACCACTCGGTGGATATTTTTTCTGCTGCCAGAGTGTAATTATACGGCTTTAATTTACAAACTGTAGTTGCCCTGTATTAAACATTTGAGATAAAATTGGATTTGTATTCATTTTTTTAGAGACGGAATCGTCTCGTGTTAGCTTCCTTTTTATTTCCGTGTATATTTTATCAAATAGCTAATAAACCACTAACCCTTGTGCTATAATGTCAGCTATAAGTTTTAGCAAACAAATAATTGTTTTTACCGTGTTAATCTTCTTAAAAGCCTTGCTTTGCGCTCCTGTGACAGACATTTGCAACAGAGCTAAACACTCGGTCAATATTTCCGGGTTGTCTCAGCGGTGACCCGTCACGTCAGCGGTGGATGATGCGTTACGTCGGCGGTGACGTAGGTGCGACCTATATTCCGGTGCAATCTATTTATGGATTTTTCCAATTTTTGGGCAATAATTGGACAATGTGACCTATATTCTGGTGCGAACTATAGTCTGTCCTAATGTAAAGGGTTTGGAGGGGGTCAGTTTAATACTGACCTCCTTTTTACCTTAATTTACTTATTCAGATTGAATAGTAATTTCACGGATTCTCTTCTTTTTCAGTTTATTCAATATTTCTGTGATCTTTATGATGGATAAATAAACAGAGCCATTAAGTGACAATGGACACGTTAACTTAGTTTGATATGTCAAAGAGACACTATCATTTATTTAAAATAAATCAACTAAATTAACACCATTACACTTGATTGACATGATTTCACTTTCTTTCAATTCAAATACGTCAGCACACTTGATTTAACACAACAGACATAAATACTAGATGTTACACATATTTAGTCTGAGGGGCTCTTCAGCTTAAAATAGTTTCCAGCTTAAGATTGAGAGGGAAAGGGAAAAGGAGGAATAAGAGGTTGGAGAGATTAAGTTATTTATCTCGAGTGTAACCAGAGATGACACTTTCCATCCGACTTCGGCTAAATCCCAGGTACGTTTGTAAACAGCTTTACCTTTTGACGATGCGTCTGATAAAGATATTACCAGCCTCCCAGGTGCACAGAGTCCTTCCGGCCCTCGTACGTCTGAACTGGTCGTTTACTTCCAACGTCTCCTCGGATCCGCGTCAGCCGTCAGAAACATGTGGCAGCTTCTGGCCGACTTCAAGACGAGATGTTTCTCAAAGAAAGTTCATTAGGAACTTTGGAGCTTTTGCTCGGGGAACTGGATGGAGGCGTCCATCAGTTCTAGCTGACAAGTTAGTCTTTGGCTCTTGACCAAGCTTGACCAGCTGCAAGGCAGAGAGCTTTCAGGTCTCCGTCCATTCAAACTCTCTGTCCATTCAAAGACTGAAGCGTTTCCGCACAGTTAGAACTTAAAAAGAGACTTAGAGAGGAGAGAAACTTGTCTCTTTTTCATTGGTCCACTCGTTATCACTATTCAAGGTGAAATTCAGCACAGAGAAGGAAATTGTTTAGGAAAAGTATCTGAGTGAGAGACTTTCAGACGCTAGATGAGAGTTTTAGCTGAAACTCGACAAAAACAATTTCAGTGTAAGTCAGTTTGACATTTTAGCTGAACTTTGACACCTTTTCACTTGCAGAAATGACACATTGATGTTTCACATTTAAAGAATAACAGCATATAACATATATCATGAAAATGACAAAAGTTATTCTTTTGATTACATTAGAATAAAATCAAAGGTAGAAATAGTCTCTTTTGGTGACTATATTCTGATTACAACTAATGGAATGATTTTGTGATAAATGTCTTGCTTTACTGAGAGGTCAGTAAAAATCATCTCTGGAACAGTTCAAAAGTACACAGATGTAATAAAGTGAACATGGTCATGTCCACTACACTAAAATACGGTATAAAGATTAATGATTAAAGCCTTTGGTCTCTTACATTTTCTAAAGTGTTAAATGTTTAAATCAACATGCAGGTGAACAGACTGTAGAGGACAACGTGGAGCAGATTTCACAGTGAAAGACTAAAGGAAGAAGACCAGTTTAATTTATATCAACATTAACAAATAGAAAATGATGAATTAAGAATAATGAGGTCAGTTTTGTCTCCAGGATATAAAAACAGTTTTAGGTTCAGTCAGAGATGAAATGCAGTCAGTTTGTCCTCCACAGTCCAACAATTTTGTCCTTGGGTGTCCTGAAAGGCGCTTTTAAATAAAATGATTATTATTATTATTATTATTATTATTATTATTATTATTATTATAGTGTTGAGTATTTTATGTTCTTGTTGACATCCTGTTGTGGGCGGAGACCTACACAAGAGGGCACAATTTGCTAATAAAAGGCCAGCTGCTCTGATGAGCGCTCTTCTCACTCAGGCCAAATGAAGCTGATGGTGTGTTGTGTTTCCTCCATCATTATCCGGCATTTCCAACCCTTGCTTCAAACGATGGCTGCGTCAACAGGTTATGGGCCCAGAAGGGAGTTTGGAAGCCGATGGAACCGATTATGCTTCGATGGAGATGAAAAGAAATACGAGTTGTGGGAGACAAAGTTTTTAGCCCACTTACGTCTGCTTGGGCTGAAGGACACAATATTACTGAGGGGCGTACCCGATGACGTGGAAGAAGACGCCACCAAAAATGAAGAAGCATATGCTGAATTAATTCAAGTCTTGGATGATAAAAGTCTTTCTCTTGTCATGAGAGATGCTGCAGATGATGGCAGAAAAGCCTTGAAGATCCTCAGAGACCACTATGCAGGTTCTGGTAAGCCAAGAGTGATCAGTCTGTACACGGAGCTGACATCTCTACAGAAAGGTGTCAATGAAAACGTCACTGACTATATTATCCGGGCAGAAACTGCAATCACGGCGCTGCGTAATGCAGGAGAAGTTTTGAGTGATGGCCTGTTGACAGCAATGATTTTAAAAGGACTGCCTGATGAGTTCAAACCATTCTCTGTATATGTTACACAGAGTGATGAAGAATTAACTTTTGCACAATTTAAAACGAAGTTGAGAAGCTATGAGAGCACAGAGAAGTTATGTGTTGCTGGCTCAACTGAAGATAGTGTGATGAAAATTAAAGGAAGAGACAACTGGAAATCAAGAATCACCTGTTACAGCTGTGGCCAGAGAGGACACAAAGCCCTGGATTGTTCTTCAACCTCGGGCGAGCACAGAGAGCTGAAAAAGTGGTGTGGTTTCTGCAAGAGCGCCACGCATAAAGACGTAAATTGTCGGCGGAAGGGGCGAGACAAGATCAAGCAAGCGATGGATGAGGAGGACCACACGTTCGCTTTCACGGTGAAGCAAACCAACGACGCCCAGATCTACGGCACGAAGGTGAAGGGTCTCATGGTCGACTCTGGTGCAACAAAGCACATTGTGACAGACGCTGCAAAGTTCAAGGATTTCGACTTGACTTTTAAGCCTCAAAGCCATGTTTTGGAGTTGGCTGACGGCGAGAGGGCCAGTGGGATCGCACTGAAGAAAGGCACCGCTAGAGTTCGTCTGAGAGACAGCAACGGCCGAATTGTGGAGATAATGTTGATGGATACATTATACGTGCCGTCGTTCTCCCAGGATATATTTTCTGTTAAAGCTGCAACTGCCCATGGAGCAACAGTCATCTTCAAAGAGGGACAGAACCAGCTCATCCATAAAAATGGTACAGTTTTTGATATAGATGTTTATGATAGAATGTTCTATTTAAATACCCTTGATGATGACGTTGATGATGACGTTGATGAGTGCAACGCCTGCCAAGACATCCAAACATGGCATGAAATATTAGGTCACTGTAATTATGATGATGTGTCAAAGTTGGAAGGTGTTGCAGATGGAATGAAAATTAGAGGTAAAACTGAAAAACCTGATCTAAAATGTGAAACATGCATACAGGGTAAATTTGCTCAGACCAGGAGTAGAGTTCCTGATGAAAAAGCTAAAAATGCTCTAATAATAATAATAATAATGTCTATTCCTGTCATCTGCGTATGTTTCCCATACACAGACGAAATTCGTCTCTGCATTTAACCCAACCACCTACCAGGTGGTGCAGTGAGCAGCCCGAAAGCGCCCGGGGAGCTGGAGAAATAGGTGTGCACTCATAGACACCCCAAGCTGGGTAGTGGCCGGGGCGCGAACCCGCGACCTTAGGGTCCGTAGTCAAAAACCCTGCCACTAGACCATCTTGGCTCCATGTAGATCTTGTACATGCAGATCTGGCTGGACCAATAGAACCAGCTGCTAAAGACGGTTTTAGATATTCCTTAGCCTTTACAGACGATTATTCTGGTGCTATATTTACCTATTTTCTGAAAGCTAAAAGTGATACTGTGAAAGGAACAGAAAAGTTTATAGCAGATGTGGCACCTTATGGGAAAATAAAGTGTATAAGATCAGATAATGGAACTGAGTTTACGTCTAAAGAGTTCCAATCATTGCTTAGTCAAAATGCTATAAGACATGAAACTTCTGCTCCTTATTCTCCCCATCAGAATGGGACAGCTGAGAGAACATGGAGAACTGTCTTTGAAATGGCAAGATGCATGCTAATTGAGAGTAATCTGCCTAAAAATTTATGGACCTATGCAGTTCAGACGGCTGCAATTATCCGAAACAGATGTTACAACAGACGTGTTGAGCAGACTCCATATTATATGTTAACAGGAAAGAAACCTGATCTGTCTAAAATGAGAACTTTTGGATCTGAATGTTATGCATATAAATATGATAAGAAAAAATTGGACCCACGTTGTGAAAAGGGAATTTTTGTTGGTTATGACAAAAATAGTCCTGCATATCTTGTTTTTTATCCAGATACAGGAAGAGTACTTATGAATAGACTGGTAAAGTTTATCACAAAAAGTACCAATGAATGTGACATTCAAACTGATGACCTAGATGAGAATATTTAACTCAAAAAGAAAGTTGAAAGTGAGCAATTAAAACCAGATTTGAGTACAATTATCTCACAAGAGAATAAAACTGAGACTTATGATACAGAAGAAAACTTAGATCAAAGTGAAGGTAACCTTGGTGCTCGTTATCCTAAAAGAAAAAGGAGACCTCCCAAGTATTATCAGGATTATGAAATGAAATGTGAAGATGATCAAGCAAACATGAACATTGACTATTGTTATAGGATTGCATGTGACATGCCTAGATCAGTGAAAGAAGCTTTGAGCTCACCACAATCAGAACTATGGGCTAAAGCTATGAAGGAAGAAATGGACTCTTTAATAGAGAATAATACTTACATCCTAACTTCATTACCAGAGGGTAAGCAAGCAGTGGGGGGTAGATGGGTATTTACTATTAAAGAAAATCCTATTGAGACACTTTATAAAGCTAGATACGTAGCAAAAGGCTATAATCAGGTTGCTGGTATTGATTATGACGAGACTTTTTCTCCAACAGCAGATATGACTTCTGTGCGTGTTCTAATGCAGCTTGCTGCTCAATATGACTTAGAATTGCATCAAATGGATGTTAAAACAGCATATTTACATGCCCCTATCGATTGTGAGATATTTTTAGAACAACCGGAAGGATTTGAAGTGTTAACAGAGACAGGAGAGAAATTGGTATGTAAGCTAAATAAATCACTTTACGGTCTGAAACAGTCAGGAAGAAACTGGAATAGAATGTTACATGATTTTCTTATTGAAAATGACTTTGTACAGAATCCTGCTGACCATTGTGTTTACAGTAAAGAAAATGAACATGAGAAAGTGATCTTGATTATTTGGTGTAAATTTTCATACTCTTATACCACTATGCAAAAACTCAGGACAGTGTTAGTTTTACTATTTTATGCTTATGTCTATTATTATATGTTTCAGTGTTTCAATGTTTAGATGTTTACTGTTGCACCGAGGGACTGAGAGAAACGCAATTTCGGTCCTGTGTATGTCCTGTACAGTACATATTGCAGATCTGACAATAAAGTTGACTTTGACTTTGACTTTGACTTTGATGACCTTATCATTACAGCTAGTAATGACCAAATTCTCAAAAGTGTGAAGAAAATGTTGGCTGCAAAGTTTTAAATTAAAGATCTTGGAAAACTTATCTAGAAATTGATTTTACACAGAACCACAGTCAAGTAAAAATGAACCAGAAAATATATATCATGAAAATCTTGGAGAGATTTGGTATGACTGACTGCAAACCAAGGTCAACCCCATGTGAAAGTAAACTGAAGTTTGACGATGAAGGTCAACCTGCTGATCATAAAAAGTATCGTGAAATAGTGGGGAGTTTGATCTATGTAATGATGAGCACTAGGCCAGACTTAAGTTTTATTGTCAGTAAGTTATCACAATATTTGTCTAAACCGAATGAACAACATTGGGTTGCAGCAAAACATGTATTAAGGTATCTGAAATGTACACTAGATCAGGAATTGTGCTTCAAGAAAAATAGTGTAAATCTTAAACTTGTGGCATACTGTGATGCAGACTGGGCAGGAGATCAGAAGGACAGACGGAGTGTGTCTGGTTACTGTTTTAGTTTATCTGAAACTGGACCCATTGTTTCCTGGAAGTCTAAAAAGCAATCCACAGTTTCTTTATCTACATGTGAAGCTGAATACATTGCCTTGACTGCTGCTGCACAGGAAAGTATGTATCTTGTGAATCTGGTGAATGGAATTCATTCATTCATTCAACCTTTATTTATACAGGCTAGCCTCATTGAGCCACGGGGACTCATTTACAAGAGGGACCTGTCTCACTCACACCCAGGGTCAATTTAGAGTTACCAATCAGCCTAACATGCATGTTTTTGGAATAGGAATGGACGTTGGATGTGAATATGCACCTGTGATCATTTTTGAGGACAATCAAAGTGCAATTGCTCTTTCTAAAAGTCCGGTCCACCGCCAAAGATGTAAACACATCGACATTCGATATCACTTTATTAGATCAGCACTTAGTGATAGAAAAATAACTCTTTCTTATTGTCCAACAACAGAAATGGTGGCTGATATCCTAACAAAGCCTGTAACTAAAATGAGAATGGAAAAATTTGCATGTTTTGTTTTTGATATGTAAATGTATTCTGTCAACATAAGAACAAGTGGGGGTGTTGAGTATTTTATGTTCTTGTTGACTTCCTGTTGTGGGCGGAGACCTACACAGGAGGGCGCAATTTACTAATAAAAGGCCAGCTGCTCTGATGAGCGCTTCCTCACTCAGGCCAAATGAAGCTGATGGTGTGTTGTGTTTCCTCCGTCCGGCATTTCCAACCCTTGCTTTAAACGATGGCTGCGTCAACAAATAGAACTAAAGTAACATTAAACTATGAGATGGTGTTGGTGCTGAGAGGTGCCTGGGTTCCTCCAGTCACATTTAGATCAGGTGAAAAGTTCAGTCTTGGTTTCATCAGACCAAAGAATCTTGTTCCTCACAATCTAAGAGTCCTTCAAGTAACTTTCAGGTGTTTTGCTCGGACGAGAGGCTTTTGTCACTCCACGTGTCATTAAGTCCATATCAGTGAAGACCCACAATTCTGGTTCTTGGCTTCATTTCATCCAGGATCTCTGAAGCTCAGTCAGAGTGACCATCAGGTTCTTGGTCAAATATCTTAATAATGCCCCTTGATTAACCAGGTAAACTGCTCATGGAAAGCTGCACCAAACTTCTTCTTTTTGAGGAAGAGCTTCCAGTTATCAGGTCCCCCACTTGTAAAACCAACTTCCAGTTTTTGTCCCTGAGATTGACACCTGTCTACTTTTAATACTCTGCTTCAGTTTGTTCTGAAGAAGTCCTTTGGATGAATGAGGAATCGTCTCAGCAACAAAAGAGACCATCCAGATGACCTGACAGAACATTGTTGGATTTTATACCTGGATTATTGAGCATGGACTTTAGTGTTTTGAACAATTTTGGCATGGCTGCCTTAAAGGCGTTAACGGGGGAGAGGGAGGGCCCCGGAGGCCATCTTCTCACCAGCAAACTGTTTTTTGCCACTATGGTAGTGTGCTGCTTGTGGGACTGTTGGATAATTAGATATCCTATCATCATCTCATTAAATAAATGAGCCAGGAAAGGAAAATATCTTTCTTAACCCAGATTTTAATCTTGCAAGATGGAAAAACAAGCATCAAGTCGTTACATGGCTTTATCTCCAAGTCTGCTCACAGGCAGCATAAGGAAGTGTCTTTTTATAATGGTCATCAGACAAAGGTGAGGTCAGGACAACTCTGCGTTCCAGCTCAGGATCTTGATTTTATCAGATGGAAGGCTCTGTGATTCTGCAGGCTCCACGTTGCAGAGACCATACCACTCCACGCACACACAGATAAGTTAGTGGAAAACATCTATGATCTTTATATCCCCAACTCTCCAGTTTGTTTGTGGCTCCTCAGACTGATGAAGTCCTTCAGATGCAGGAAAAAATGTCTCAGCAACAAAAGAGACCGTCCAGATGACCTGATTGAACCTTGTTAAACTCTGCTTGAGTCTTTCCTTTTTGACAGATCTTCTGAAGACATTTGGTCAAATGACATCATGAAAGTTTGCTTGGTTTTCTTGATATCTCTTAGTTCTGCTGATATAGACTTAGACTGCTGGAGGACAAACTGACCACATGTCCTCACTCTGCTGCAGTCTTGTTTTTATTTGTCATCATATCTATCATTAACATGCATTTTTCTTTGTCTTTCTTCTCATAGGAACTACACCTGGACTAGAGAAACTACAGCTGAACCAGCCTTCCTGTGTTTCATTAGATTACATTAGATTAGATTCAACTTTATTGTCATTTCAGCTACGTACAAATACATATTGAAATGTAATGTTGTTCCCCAGGATCATGGTGCAACACAGAACATAAAATTGAAAGAAAAAGTTTGTAGGATCAACCATCAAGGTACTGTAGATAACAACAAAAAATGTTAAATCATTTTATCTGGGCCAATTTATTTAAGGGAGAAATGTTTTGTCTTCCATCCAGAGGACTTCATCAGTCTGTGGCCTGCCAACCAGATGTGTCCCATAAGCAGCCTTTACTGCTGTGTTTGAAGACAACCTCCTGTTGGAACCTCAGAAACTTTTAACTTGTGATAAAGAAAGTCCAGCACAACACAACACACAGTGCAGATACACAACAGAACAATAAATACAAACAGACCTATAAGAAATGCAAAAATACATCTAACCTAATCTAAACTTTAGACAAGACTAGAGACACATGTTGATTAGTACATGTGTAAATTGTACATGAGGATGAAACATGTTCTGAAAACATGCAAGTAAAGAATAAATACAACTAGTACAACACATTGTGTGTGTGTGTGTTAAATTTGGGTTACACCTGGGTTAAATTAAATCTCAGGAAGTCCAACATTTCACTGATCACATCAACTCTGTGGATAAATATATCAAGTTCACACGAGAAGATGTAAAAAATGGCAGGTTGGCTTTCTTGGACTGTGAGGTCTCAGTTTCTGATAGAGGACATTTGCAAACTGAGGTGTACCACAAACCCACCCACACAGACCAGTATTTACAGTTTGACTCCCATCACCCTCTGGAGCACAAGTTAGGAGTCATCAGGACTCTGTACCACAGAGCAGACAGCGTCCCCACTAACTCAGGAGCCAGACAGAAGAGAAATCACACACAAAACAGGCTCTAGAGAAATGTGGATATCCTAACTGGGCCTTCCTGAAAGCAGAGAAGAAACCCAAACAGGACTCCAGCCAGCCATCAGGTGAAAAGAAGGAACCCAGACCCAGACCAGTGGTCATTCCAGATGTTGCGGGAGTTTCAGAGACATTGAGACGTTTATTTTCTAAACACAACGTCCCAGTGGCTTTTAAACCCCAAAATACATTAAAGACTGGTTCATCCCAAAGATCCAGTCCCCCGGCACAAACAGAGTAATATTGTGTATGCTGTTCAGTGTCAGGAGGGTGATCAGTCTTACATCGGGGAAACTAAACAGCCACTGGCCAAAAGGATGGCCCAGCACAGAAGATCAACATCATCAGGTCAGGACTCTGCAGTCTACACTCATCTCCAGGTCAGAGGTCACTCTTTCAGGGATGAAGATGTTCACATCCTTGATAGAGAGGAACGATGGTTTGAGAGAGGAGTAAAGGAGGCCATCTTTGTGAAAAGAAACCGTCCATCATTAAACAGAGGTGGAGGCCTCCGGGTTCAACTGTCCCCCTCTTACAATGCTGTGATTGCTGGTATCACTCAGCCCTCTGTGAATAGCAAACAACCATCAGGGTGCTAACGATCCATCGTTAGGCTGATGGTCCTCCTTGATCATGTGAGCAGCTGGTTTCGGCTGTCATCAGCCAACTGTTCGATCCACTGTGATGCCTGGTACCCACTGCCTCGTTGTCGGGCGGCTGAAGCGGCCGGTTTACATTCAAAGTCTATGAGGAGACGCGTGGAGTCACGGCGAACCGGGTAGCGGCGCGATTCAAGTGATCGAAGCGGCGCGGGGGCAGCCTGCACACGCACGCGCGTGTCGGCGTCGAACTGCCAACGCCATAAAATTCGATCTCTGGCTGCTCGACACGTCCAGAAAACAGTCGGGAGAGCCTCTGCTATCTGATTACACAACCACAACGGGACTTTTTTTGGACTTTTTAAACTCACCGGATCGAGCCTCCATGAATTGGAACCAAACTCCGGTAATAAACGTGGCATTTTTACAGTTGCTGCTGACAGGCTGCTGTTCTCTCCAGTGTAGATCACCCCAAACATAAAAAAAAACGTTTTAATCTCATCAAAGACCTTCGGAGGTGCAGTTAACACAACAACTGAACCCGGAAAACGAGCTACACCCCTCCCTCTGCTACCCCGTAGTGTACGTCATCAGACGGTCTTCAGTGGTTCAGTGGGACCCTGACACGCGGCCAAAAGGGGACGGCAGGAGCGTTTCGAGTTGTGCAGTGGGTACCAGGCTTCAGAGGGTGCTATTTATAACCCCGGAATTACACTGCACGCGGCTCCGCCCCGCTCCGGTCCGCAGGTCGCAGCTGAACGAGTCCAATTCCCACTGCCTCCGCTCCGCTCAGGTCCGCCTGGATGCGCCGCTCCAAGACACGTGCGAGATCGCGCGATAAATCAAGTGATAAATAAGTAAGTCAGAACAAAACAATTCATTCGGTGGAAAGAAGGAGAACAACTGTAGAGAGACTGCTGCCTTGATCTTCTCTCGTAAATGAGCTACATGGTTTGAGCAACAGGAAGTGATGTTTACATTTCAGAATAAAATACTTTTTTATTTATTTATTTTTGTATTGCGTTATTAGGTGTAGTCATAGTCATAAATATAATAGTTTAGTCATAGAATAGTCATAATTGATAGTTTGACAGCATTTTTGTACAAATAAATCCGTATAGAGCTAGGATTAGTCCGCCCGTGGTGATTTTATTTTGTAAATACGGAAGTTGTGCTCGTTCCTTTTCCTGTTGGTGCGACGTAATCTTCAAAAGTTGACTCCGGCACAGCTCCGTCATCCGGCAGAAATAGAAAATTTTCTAATTTTGACGGACTGCCGTCCGCTCTCCGCAGCTCGCCGCCGCCGTGCGGAGCCAGTGTAAATTCTGTCATTGATTATAATGGGTGCGTATTTGCTGCGGAGGTCGGACCGGAGCGGGGCGGAGCCGTAACGCATGTGGTGTAATTCCGGGGTAAGACTGAGCTCAACCCAGCACCTCAGACTGAGGAAGTCTTTCGGACGAAAGACGAAACGTTTCTACAATTTTTTTTGCTTAGTTTTTTTTTTTTTGAATGTCCAGAGGACCAGACTTAGCTTTTTTAGATTTTTCTACCTGGATAATTGAGCATGCATCAGGGTGTGTTAAATGTGTGTTATTTTAGGACAACCCCATCTAAAGTGAGAGAAGCTACTTCAGTTGAATCGTCAGCTTCATGATTATGTTTCACCACATGGAGAGTTTAAAAACCAGCAGCAGTTTGTTCTTAGAATAAAAATACCATACCATACCATACCATTTTATTTATAAAGCACTTTAAACAGGAACAAGTCCACCAAAGTGCTGGACAAACAAACACGCAACAGGCAACACATACAATGAAGTACAACACGAAAAACATAAAAACATTGCAGATCATAAATCAAACGATCCAGTACACATCAGCTGGCATTGAAAGCGATGGAGTAGTAGTGAGTTTTTAACCGGGATTTGAAAACCGAGAGGGAGGGGGCCTGTTTGATGAGCAGCGGTAACTCGTTCCAGAGTCTTGGGCCTGCTACAGAGAACGCTCTGTCACCCCTGCGCTTAAGGCGAGTTTCTGGAACTATTAAGAGTACCTGATCCTCTGACCTCAAAGCACGTGGAGGAACATATGGGTGTATCAGATCCGAGAGATAGGCGGGGGCGAGACTGTTCAGCGATTTGTAGACATACATGAGAATTTTGAATTGGATTCGAAGATGAACCGGTAGCCAGTGAAGGGAGGCCAAGACTGGTGTAATGTGCTCTCCCCTGCGCGTGCCGGTCAAAAATCGGGCAGCTGCGTTCTGAACCAGCTGCAATCGCGCAATGGTGGCTTGACTGACGCCAAACAGAAGTGAATTGCAGTAATCAAGCCTAGATGTAATGAATGCGTGAATCACTGTCTCCAGGTGCTTTTTGGATAATATGGGCTTCAGCTTAGACAGACGCCTCAGCTGGAAAAAACAGGATTTGACAATCATGTTTACATGACTGTTGAGTTTCATGGAAGGATCCATTATCACTCCCAGATTTTTGACTTTTTGTTTTTCGGACAGGGGTAGAGCAGACAGGTCAATGCAGTGGTTTGAGGTTGTGTCATTGGGAAGGAACAATATGGCTTCAGACTTCTTATCATTGAAGCTTAAGAAATTTAAAGCCATCCAGTCCCTGATGTCAGCCAGGCAGTCGAGCAGAGGTTGAATAGAGCCTGTACCATTTTGTCTTAGGGGGAAGTAGATTTGACAGTCATCAGCGTAGAAGTGGAAAGGTATATTGTGTTTCCGGAAGATAGCACCGAGTGGCAGCAGGTATAAGGAGAACAAGAGAGGACCCAGGATGGACCCCTGCGGAACCCCCCATTTAAGAGCCGCCACTGCAGAAGTAAAATCATTGATGGACACACAAAAAGACCTGTCAGAGAGGTAGGATCTGAACCAGTTTAGGGCTGATCCTGAGATGCCCACCCACTGCTCCAACCTAGCAATGAGGATCTCATGGTCGATGGTGTCGAAAGCGGATGTGAGGTCCAATAGGACAAGCAGCACAGAGTCACCAGTATCTGTGGATAGGAAGATGTCGTTAAAAACCTTCAGTAGGGCAGTCTCAGTGCTGTGGAGGGATTTGAAGCCAGACTGGAATAGCTCGGGGATAGCGTGATCCTCCAGGAAGCACTTTAGTTGGGACTCAACTATTTTCTCTAGAAGTTTAGAAACAAATGGGAGTCTGGAGACAGGCCTGAAATTGGATAATACTGACGGGTCGAGGTTTGGTTTTTTCAGGAGGGGTTGAACAGCAGCATGTTTTAATGATTTTGGCACCACACCCGAGGATAGACTGCTATTAACAATAGAGAGAATGGAGGGACCTAGAGTGTGAAAAACCTCCTTTAGAAGCCGAGGGGGGACCACATCGAAGGGGGAGCCAGATGGTTTCAGGCTACACATGACCTGCTCTAGAGAGGACAGAGAGACTGGTTCAAAATGGTCAAACACAGCAACAGATTGAGGTGGGATGGATGGATCGTGAGATGGAGGAGAAATGAGAGCCCTGGTGGTTGCGATTTTATCTAAAAAGAAATGTTGGAAGTTCTCGCACAGCTCAGTCGAGGCTTCCATGGGTGATTGTT
Source organism: Garcialebias charrua (assembly GCA_038048925.1). Lineage (NCBI taxonomy): Eukaryota > Metazoa > Chordata > Actinopteri > Cyprinodontiformes > Rivulidae > Garcialebias > Garcialebias charrua. The sequence continues at coordinate 31,405 of JBBPBX010035041.1, forward strand.
CAGTGAGGTGGAGAACAGAGTTAAAAATGTAGTAGAGTAAAAATACTAAAGTTTGTGTCGACACATGAAGGAAGGACTTGTTCAGAAACAGGCCGCTGTCAATCACTGGTGGACTTTATATTAGTTGTTGTCCTGAGAACAAACTAATTCTGTTGAACGTCAATAAACATCCACAATAAAATAAAGATTCATAGTTTGTAAATCACTTTAAAATCTGGACAAGTCTTAACATTTATTATACATAAATACAAAAAAAAAGATAAATATTTTCAAGAAGACTGACAGAGTTAGTAAAGACAAATGGAAACAGATTACTCAATTCAGTTTATTTCTAGTTTAATCTTGATAAGAAAAGCAAATTTGACAGATGCAACAAAAACTTTTTTTTTTGAAAAATGTACAAATAACAGTTTTTTTTAAATTGTTTTAATAATTTAAAATGTGCATTTGCCTGTCATGGTGGCAAATCATTTTATGAAACAGTAAACATGTTGTCATAAAACCTTCAGAAATTAACTGGATAAAAATCTACAGTACAACTCAATTCAAGGTGGCAGCCACAACCAACTAAATTTAGAAAATAGAAATCACCACAAGTTGACTAATTTCCACCCATGTCTAATGTTATCACACATTAAATGTCTGTTATTAGTTATCATCTCCATAGGTTGTGTTCAGACTGCCCTTCCTGTACCTCCTAAGTTTAAAGGTACAGTTATTGCAGACAATAGGGTCACATGCTAGGTTAAGAGTCAAGGGTCTGTTAGGTTTAGAGTCTGGGTTAGGTAAAGGCTCAAGGGTAAGGGGGTTAAGTTCAGGGTCAGTGCTCTAGGTAAGGTTGGGTTTAGGAAAAGGGTTAAATAAAGGGAAAAA